>WBZZ01003595.1:145000-161069 GCA_019918135.1 Paulinella micropora
TCTTCCTCTTCCTTTCCTTCCTGTCATCCTATCTCGTGTGTCTGGCACGTTTCCTGTCTGTTACCTGTTCTGCATGTTGTATGTCGTCTCTTCTTCTTCAAGCGTTGCCCCATGACCCGCCTCCTCCGATTGCTGCCTAGGTGACCAGCATGAATTCCATGTTTTCGTACGCCTCCGCCTTCAAGCAAAACTTGAGCAGCTGGGACACCTATTCGGTACCCTCTTCAGCCCGCCGTTGTTAGTTTTGGTTACTATGACATGATGTGCTCATTGGTGTTTTTTGTTTATTCAGTCTCTATCTTTGCCCTTTCTTTAATCGTTCCTCTTTCTGCTATATCTCGTTCATCCATTCTATCTATCTATATATCTATCTATCTATCTATCTATCTATCTATCTATCTATATCTCATCTATCTATCATCTATCTATCTATCTATCTATCTATCTATCTATCTATCTATCTATCTAAACCCTTTGCGCGAGCAATTATATCGTCTGTTTGTCCTTTTCTCTTTCCTTATGCAGGTGAATTCCTGCAGTAACTTCGCTCCCGCAAGCAGTCTATGTAGTAACACTGGTCTTTTACCAAGACGTGGCTCTTGCAATTTTGCAAGTGGTTGCAGCGCCGGGACAGGATAAACTGCAATATCAAGTGCAATAGGAATTCAAAAAGTTTCAGAAATAGTTTGTATATCAATAAAGTGAAAGATTTTTATTTATTTTCATCATTTAATTTTAAAAAAATTTGATTTCTGGCCGTTACGACTGTTTTTTGACCGTTAGTAATTTATCTTGTTAATAAGTGGTTTTGGCTTGCCTGAGCTTGGTTTTTCTTTGTTTTTATGTTGTTTTACAGCAAAATCAATGCGATTACATTTGATTTATCAAATTTTAATGATATCACTTCAAATTCTAATTTAAATTCAAACTTGATGATGTGACTTGAAAATTTTCAAGTTTGTCATTGGTGGCAGTGACTACTTGCCACTCACTAGTACTTGTTATACAGCGAGTACTTGAACTATGCATGAAATATTATAATACTAATACTAGCTTGTTCAGGCTGCCATATTTATAAATTATAATGTTTTTGCGAAGCATAAAACCGGTGCGGAAGCTTAATTCGGACTTCAAGTTAAGTGACCCTGTTTTACACTAGTCACTGTGACTGTGACAAACTCAGACTACTTGCCACTCACTTGTAATCGTTATACTATATGTTTTTATTATTGTTTTATATATTAATAAAATACATTGAATTAATAATAAATATTTAATTTTTGTTAAATTCAATTCAAATTCAAATTCAAAACTTGAAATTAAAAAAGTTGAGTGTATTAATATATATTTATTGAACTTGAATCTAAGGCAGTCGCCTCCGCTGCTGCCTCTGCCTGCCCCTTTGGACGGGAGATCGTGGCCGAATCCTTTGAGGAGGCACAGGAAATAGGCCGAACTCTGGAGGCCACCAGAATTTCTCACGACTAGCAAGTGTGTTGTGTCACGTACACTGGTTCTCAGCCTCCGAAAGCAGTTTCAGTTTTGAAACGAAACTGGATGGCTTGTTCATGACAAAAGGTCTTCATAAACAACTTTCCAGGTGTTTGTGTGAACTCAAAGTGGTGGTATAAATAAAGATCGGCTTTGATTCCAACAATTGGATGCTTGTACTTGCTGTCCCTGTTGATGATGTCATCAAAGTGTATAGGCTCTGAGTCTGAAAGTTTGGTTTTGATCAACTGACCAGCCAAGATCTCTGGCGGTTTCCCAAATCCAATCATTATGGAAGGCCATATAGGCCACCATTTGTGCTATTTTACCTGCGTGTGAATCCGCTAATCCCTTTCCATGATTTGAGGGCCAGAAGTTCCAAAAAAAGTATGACAGCCAAGGATGCTTAGTCATAGCAAGGCTAGCCTCTGCTAACGAATGCCTTTGCTTGTAATGCTTTCGGCCACCGTCAGACCATTGAATTACTCTTGTTTTACCTATTGGCTTTATGACTTTGTCAAGAATATCATATTGCCATGGACGGTAAAAAAAGAAGTCGTTGTGTCCTTCTTCTTCGCTGTGATGGGGGAGGGTGTCGATGTATTTCCTTTTAATACCACCACACCCGTTCCCCATCAAAAGCACAGCAATGCTATCATTGATGTCTTTCGTTTTGCCACCTCCTACGCCGCCGAGGTGAGGCACTGGCTTCTGACGGCGAGGACACTCACCGACGGCATGGCACAGAGCGAAGCTGGAGGCACTTCAGACAGTTTAAATAGTGATTTGTCCCAATTTTCAGAATCAGCATCTACAGCCAGTGCAGCAGTCTTTGGGCGTCCACATGGCAGCTTCGGTTTTCTGAGGACATTCCGAGTTGGGGGCTTTTTCTTCCTCCCAGCAAAACACAAAATGTAGCGCACGTTGTTTTTTAGTTTACATTGACAGCTTAAGCTTTGATAATGGTTGTTCCGGTCTTCGGTTCAGATTTAGGGTTTTCAAGTTGGGCCTTCTTTGATTTTATTCATTGTTCCCAACCGGTAATCACTACGAGTTTTTGTAATCATTAAACTTCAAAAATATGACACATTCACTTTTGTTTCATGGAAACTTATGATTCATGCCACGGTTTCGGATTTTTGAGTTTTTTCCATTGGAAGGATTCGCTTTCAATTGGCGCGGCACCTCACCGGTTGGCTTTTACAACTTGACCGGTTTCAAAGCTACCCTTCTTCAATCTTGACTCACCAGTTCCTCTGCGGCACAAACAATCCTGTCATTATTTTTGTCGCTTCATTTCTTTTTTCAAGTCATTGTTTGTTTTCAGGTTTTTTTTCCAGCACGAGTTGAAACTTTATATCTACCTTATTATATCTTTTCTCCAGTCATGGGCGGCTATCTCGCCATCCGAGGCTTCTTATTATTAATATCATGATGTTAAAGTTCATCTTTTTAAGTTCCCTACTTATTGCGATAGTACATTTTTCCTGTCGTTTCCAACTTATTTTTTACTTTTGTTACGCTTTTTACGTATTTTTGTCAACAATCCGTTTCCGGGCCGTAGTGAGCAAACCGGCCGGACGGTGCCCGGGCTACTTATATGTGAACTTGAAAAATTCAAGTTCCCGGGGCTGACGGCATAAGATTGCCATTTCTCGTAAGATGGAATAGTAATACCATCGAAACCGCTTCGGACTCGGAAGCAAGCACAGCAATTCTCACAAAAGGCATACGATTGTCTTCTAGCAAGAAAAAGAGCGAGGGTCGACTCGTGACGATCGGTCCTTTGATCTTTCATGTTTGCTGATTAAGCATTTGGATATATACAGTGATTAAATATATATTTTTTTTTTAACTAGTAAAATATGTCATATTTTCGTCGTGTTAACATTGGTATATTTTTATTAATTACACTCAGTGAAAAGTTTTGAATCATCCGCATAGTATCAATATTTCACCCCTGCGGGGGGATAAAATTGAAATCGTACGTTGGCAGGTCCAAGATCGTAACCGGGGCAAACATCGGGAGGCGGCAATGCGGTTAGAAAACGAGAAGTGGCAGCGGAAATACAAACACGTGGCCCGGGATTTCAATCCGGGGGATACGGTGCTGAGAGTTTATACTGCTCGAACATACCGGTGGGGGTCTCGACGAAGCTATACGAGAAGTGGCCCACCCGGGCCGGTATATAATGGCAATACTTACCGTCTGGGGGCAGCGGGTCTGTCGGTTATCCTTGGTCTGGAGGCTACGGAGTCCCTACTTTAGGTATTCCTCAGTCTTCATATTGTTAGGACAGTTATCGGTTATTAAATATCGTACTATTATAACATTTTTTCCCGCTGTACCTATTTGATACCACTTCCATTTCACCTCTTCAGCTTCCCACTTATTCCTACAAGTGGCAAGTATATATTTTACTGTACTGAGATGATACTAAAACAGTGTTTGCGTAAAAAAGATAAAATGGAGAAGCATTACTATCAAGTCTTAGACCAATAGGTTGTATTAATACGGTAACGGACCGATTCAGTATGACCCGGCCGGTCCGTAGGATGTGTGTCGGTAGAGCCATCCCTTCGGGACGCGCCGGGCCGTGTTGTTCTGTCTGTGCCTTTTCAATAAAGCTTGTGGTACGATGCGATCGTGACTGAGCTTGAACCGGTCCGTGGACGGCTTGCTATCTCTGTGCAGGAACAGTATTTAGGTATATGTTCTAACAGGTTATGAGCCTTGGTTAGCTAAGCTAGAGGACGGTTCCCGCAGTTTGAAAGACCGTAGAGTCTACTTCTGCGAAACCAAAAACAGCTCGGCATATTGCTAAGGTTTCCCCCGTGTACGGTGAAGACCCTCACCCGATAGGGCTATTGCGGTTCGTCCGCGCTAACAACTAGCTGGTGTTTGTGCGGAAGGCTGCCACTAGCGAACCACTAGGTTACGTGCGGAAGGCTGTACCTAGTGCTAGGTGATGTGCGGAAGGCTGCACCGAGAACCACTAGGTGATGTGCGGAAGGCTGCACCTAGTGCCACAAGAGCGAGCATAGCTAGACTTGTGAGCTAGCTAGGAGGCTATTATAGACGATAGCCTGCCCTGTCACGCAGTGCTAGGACCTCGTTGTGGGTGGGAGACCGAGGGTCTTGCCACAGTTGGGTCTGGTCCTGCCATGAAGACTCAACATCAAATATTTAAATCTGGTGTGTGTGCGGAAGGCTACCACCAGTCTGGTGTGTGCGGAAGGCTTCCACCAGTCAGATAGTGGATGTGCGGAAGGCTGCCACTGCTACCCCCCTTATTTAGATATAGCTACCCCCCTTGCTGGCCTTTTTTCTTGGCCTTCTTTCTATTTATCTATCTATCTCTATTGATTATTTTGCCTCTTTAGGTAGACTTATCCTTCTTAAAATTATAGTGCAGTCTTACGTTCTATCGCTTGCACATCTACTTCGCACTTGTACTACCTAATATTTATAATACATAAATACATATCAATCCTCACCAATCCCTCAGTACAGACTCTAAAAAGAACCAAACCTCAGGCTAGAGAAGAGAACACACAGAGACAACCTCTCTCACACACACCATATTGGGTGAAAGAGTAAAGAAGGATATCAAAGCAGGATATGTGAATAGATGATAAATAATGAGTAGTGTAGGTATGTCAGGGTGGGCGAGGATTGATTGCTTGCTTGTTTGCTAAGCAGCTTGCTTGCTTGCTTGCTTACCTGCTTGTATGCTTGTATGCTTGGTTGCTTGCTTGCTTGGTGGACAAGGGTAGGGTAATGTCTTTTCGTACATAGCAACGTTACGTCATTTTACGAGTCATTGGTTGGTATTTTCTCGTAATGACTATTAGGAATGATGCGCTGCGTGCCTCTATTGCTATGCTTCTACTGCATTCTGTTATTTGGGCTTATTGTTTAATTGTACATGCCTTGATGTGATAGTCAGTTATACCTTTTGCTCACCACGATCACTGCCCCAAGCTACTGCTTTTGTGTCTTGTGTCAGTGTGGTATTCACTGTGGGACATGTGTGCTTAAGGTTAGCCAATTACAGTTGTAGTCCTTTGTTTTGGATGATTGTTGTCTTGTCTACCCTCACTGAATCATTGTTATGCTTGCGTGAATAAGGACAACTAACAGTGCTGCTTTACTGTTGTAGTTAGTATAGTATCTTGCATGATTGTCTACTTACTTGTCTATGTCATGTACTTACTTGATGGCTTGTTTCTGCTTGTTGACTACCTGCACGATTGCTAACTTACTTGCTTGTTCGCATACTCACTAGTTAGTGTGCTTACTTAATGTTTTATGATTTCTAACTTGCTTGTCTGTTTATATATACATGAGTAGCAGAGTAGGTGAGTGAGGTGTTTGCAGATAACTTGACGACTAGACGAAGTTGGGGATGTTAGTAGTTTGGATACTTATGCCCGTGCTTTATCCAGTCTGTATCGTCCATCCGTTTTTGTCACCCACTACATTTCTCCCCTGTGCTACGTTTGATATACTGTGTACGAGTTATGTAGGGTGAGTGATGTCTCATGCGACATTGATGTGTACTTATGACGTTGAACTACTTTGTATTCATTTGTGTAGTCCAATTGTTGTTACATACTTACATCTTTTGTCTTCGTTTTGTCTGTCATCTGATGTTTGTCTATAACGTGACACCACATCATTATTCTGCTTTCTCCCTTATTATTGTCTTGCTCTATTGCAGTATGGGGGATTAAGGAATAGGTGCTGTAGTGGAATGATATTGCATGAAGTATTGGATGTTAGTTTAGGGCAGTGTGATGGACAGATAGAAGTGGCTTGGACATCATGTGTACGATGTCGTTATGCCTTCCTATCCTGTGATTGTCCTAAGTCTACCATCCATTCCTCATGCATTATCTTTATGTTTTATCCTTATCCTAGTGCTATGTTTCTATTGAAAAGAACTTTATGTGTGTGCTGCGCGAACCATGCACATGATAGAGACATAGTCTGTGGCAAGAGATAATGACAATAATTTGATGATAGACCCTTTGTTGTGATGGCAGAGAGCAAGTATTAGCATAGTCAGGTTGCCCTAGTGCTGAGCTTATCTGTTGCCTCTGAGAGCATTTGATTTCAGTAGTTGGTCTTAGGATTGCATGAACTCTTTCTTCTGTCGTTGCCTCTCTTTCTTTCTCTTCTCTCTCTTTTCTTTTCCCCTCGTATTATTCTCGACTTCACAGCATCGTCAAAAGAAAGCGTCTGTCGTCTATGTCCTCGAATATGGTATTGGTATGTACGTACATATGTATATGTATATATGCGTATGTACATATATATATACATATATATATACATATATATATACATATATATATACATATATATATACATATATATATATATACATATATATATACATATATATAATATATTTATCAATAATAGACAGGTCTATATGGTACATCATAAAATAAGCCTCAGAAACACATAAAACATACACGGGAAAACAGAAAACACACACAGAAAAACAAAAAACATACATTTGTTTTTACAAAAATACGACAAACAAAGCACACTAAGGCTTTTTTAGTCAAAATAACAACAAATCATATTTTTTTATTCTAAAAAATATATATTAAACTTCGTTTAAATATGGTTTGTTGTTATTTTGACTAAAAAAGCCTTAGTGTGCTTTCTTTGTCGTATTTTTGTCAAAACAAATGTATGTTTTATGTTTTTCTCTGTGTGTTTTCTGTTTTCCCGTGTATGTTTTACGTGTTTCTGAGGCTTATTTTATGATATACCATATAGACCTGTCTATTATTAATAAATGATTAATAACAAATAACAAGAAAACGTTAATAAATATTTATTTTTTTTATATTGAGGAAAAATATGGACCGGTTTAATATACAGGGGGGGGGGGGGGGGACAGACACGAACAAAGTGAGTGTCAGGGGGGCCGATAGCCACGGCAACCATAAAGCAACAACGAAGCAACCACAGGGCAGAATGTGGAACGAAAATGACAGAACATTTATCAAACAACTGAACATAGCAGACACAGAGCAAAAAATATGTGATGTCGTATCAAACTTTTTTACGAGAGATGCGAAGCCGTCACAGGCTTTTCATAATGCTATTTTGTTATTATTTAGTAAAACAACAACAGAAGACGAAATGCTAAAAGCAATGCAAATTATTTATTCAAAGTATGCTATTGGGGCAGGCCGGGCTCACCGGCGTCTAACGTGGCTACGGCGGGACAGTTCTCGACGTGCAGGTATTCCAGCTGCGGCAGGGTGGACAGCAGCGAGCCGAGGTCGGGGGTCCACAGGCCGCGCAGCACCAGCCGGCGGAGCCGGGGGTGGCCGGCCAGGAAGCCCAGGCCCCGCAGGCTAGAGCAAGAGGCCAGCTCGAGCTCTTCTAGGTCAGGCCAGCGCGCCAGCGCCTCCGCCTGGGACAGCAAGGGGCAGTGACGGAGGCTGAGCGTCCTGAGCCGGGCGGCCGACCGCTGCAGCGACCCTAGGCTGAACGCCGGTCTGATGTGCGAGAGCCTGACACAGCGGAGCTCGGGCAGCAGGGCCAGGCTGCTGATATCTTGCAAGGAGGAGCAGTGCTCCAGCTGCAGCTCGGCCAGGCGGGGTGCCAGCACGTGCAGCCCGTGCAGCGAACGCAACTGGGGGGCCCGGCCCAGGTACAGCCTGCGCAGGCGCGGTCCGCCCAGGCCGCCCGGCGGCAGCTCGCGCAGGTAGCACAGGGGTCCGCGGGGCCCCGCCGCCGGGGGGCCGCTCGCGTGCAGTGCGCTCAGCAACGCCAGCTCTCGCACGTCCAGGGAGGGCAGCAGACCGCCCGCTCGTTCCCACTCGGCCACGCTGCCGATGAACAGGCGCCTGACACGGACTCCCAGGCTTTGTAGTAGCTGCTGCGTGCCCAGGGAGGGCGCGTGGCCTAGCACCAACGGCCGCGGCCACAGCGCGGGCTGGCCCCGCAGGCCCCAGAGGCCCCCGACACGTACGCGCAGCAGAGTGAAGAGGTTACAGGCCGGCAGAAAAGACAGGATCTCTTTCTGCAACTCGACGGGCAGTGAGTCGCCGTCGTCCGAGGCCGCCACCGTCGTCGCGGGGTGGGCGGCCGGCCGGGCGGCTGGTCCACGGGGCTGCGCAAGCTCTCCATCAGGCCGGGGACAGGAAACAACTCGGGCAGGGGGGAGGACCCGAGCTTCTTCTTCTGTCAGTCAGTTTTCAGCCACGTTGTCCGCCCCCTTCCCTCCCCCGGGGAGGGGGAGCAGCCCGCGCTCCACCCCCTCCCCCCTCGGCGTGCTCCGGCCACGGCGTGCTCCGGCCACGGCGTGCCGCCCGGGGGCGGGGAGGGGGTGCGGGCACGCCGTGCCCGCGCGGCACCCCCGCGGGCACCCCGCCAGGCCCGTCTGCGCCCGCCCCCTTTCCCGCCCCCCCCCCCCTCCCCTCGCTCGCGCACGCGCCCGGAGGCCCGCCACGCTCGCGGGCGTGGCGCGCGTGGGCGGACAGGACGGGGCACAGGCGCGTGTGCTGGCGCGGGGTGACAAGGACAGTGGCGCACGCCGGGGGGGGGCGCCCTCGGCCCACACGGGGGGTGCCCGCCCCCTTGGCGCGCGCATGGGGGCGGCGTGTGCCGGGGAGGCTAGGGGGCGCCTTCCCCCCTCCGCGCGCGCCAAGAGGAGGGGGCGCGCCGCCCCCCCGTCGGTAGCCGTCCGGAGCCAGTGGTTGCACAAAGTCTGTTCTGGCCAACCTCGTACAGCGCCTAGCCCACCTTAGTATGTTGCCCCTTCACCAGCCTTCTACCGCGGCCGCCGGCGCCAACGTCCCTGCCGACGCCGCGCCGCCCGCGCCCACACCCCTCGAGCAGGGCTGGGAGAGCCTCTTGCAGGGTGTCCTGGAGGAGCGTTGGTCCCCGGCACAGGCGCACAAGCTCCAGTACTACCTGCACAGCGGCAGCCTCGAGACCGGTGGTCTGCAGGTGTGGAAGACCCTGGCCGCTACCTTGCTCCCACGGCGCGAAGAGGAAGCGCTGCTGTTTTGCTTGCGCGCAGCACGCGCCAAGGTGCGAGACGCGATCGGTCTGCTGCGCGAGTGGAGCCAGGAAAAGCTGGCCGAGCGGGACGGCGCCGTGGCACTGGGTACGGAGCTGGGGCTGGCGGTGGTCCACAGCCCGTGCAACCCGGCCGTGTGCCAGCAAGTGAAACGCTTCATCGACGGGGCACCGGCGTCCGAGCTCGGGAGAATGGCCTGCGCACAGGCGGCGCCCGAAGTTTTCCTCGAACTGCTCCAGGGCCCCGACACCGAGCTGGCCGCCTCGGGCGGCCGGCTGCTGGCGCGCGTGAGGCTCAACAGCCTGTCGCCCATGGCGTTCGCCCTGGCCTGGCTGCGGCTGCTGGCGGTGGCGACACTGCTGTGGTCGAGGGCCCTGGCCAGGTCTGCCTCGGAGCGTACGCTGCGCTCCTTGCTGGCGGGCCTGCGGGCCCGGCGCGGCGCGGCCAGGAAGCGGGCCGCGTCCAGGTTCCCCTTGGAGCTGCTGTTGGCGGACATACTGGATGAATTGCGCGTGCCCCTGGCCGAGCCGAACGTGGCCGACGCACGCCGGGTAATAGCCATCCTGCGCGCCGCGCTGCTCCAGTCGCAGCCCGAGGACTTTCGGCCGATCTTCCTGGACGCCGGGGCTTTGCTGCACTCTCGCAGCCTGGTCTGGCCGGTGGCGGCGGTCCTGCTGAGGTCCCCCTTGCTCTTGCACACTTTCCTGGGGCTGGGCACCCCGGTGTACCAGCCGCCCTTGCCCTTCGAACTGCGGAGCCAGACGGTGCTCGAAGTACTCTGCACGGGCTTGTGCGCCGAATACCAGTGCGTGAAGATGGCGAGCGAGGACTTTGCCGCGGTGTGGCTGATGCTCGATGTCCTCGCCCACTACGGCGCGGACCCGGCGTGCGAATGGCTCAGCGAGCAGAACGCCTACGCTGCGCAGTGCATGGGTGTGCGGTGGTGGCGCCTCAAGGCCCGGCTACGGGCCCGGGGGCTCCCCAGCCCGGCCTCGGCCGTGGACCTGTTGCGGACCATCGAACGCGCCGCCCGGCTCATCGTCCACGAGCCTCAGCGCGACGAGCCCCCGGCCGTGCCCCCGGCCGCGCCCCGGCGCGACGGGCCGCCCGCCGTGCCGGGGGCCGCAGCGTCCTCCCAACCGCTGGGCGCTGCTGCGCCGTGACCAGCCCTACCTCGCGCCGTCCTTGCCCGGAGGGGAGAATCCGCCGGGCCCGGCCCTGGGCGTGCTGTTGGAGGCAGGCGCCGGACAGGCCTGGCCCCACAACTCCCGCGGGACGCCCCCCCCGCCGGTGCAGCGCGAGACGGCACCCGCACCCGACCGGGCGCCGGCCGGCCGCGCCCCCAGCCCCTTGCAATCCGTGCTGGAGAGGGGCAAAAGGCTGCGCACCTGCAACAAGAGGCTGGCCCGCGAACAGAAGAGATTACAGTCCGAGGTGGACAGGCTGACCTCCCAGCACGAGACACTTAGCCGCCGCTGCCAAGAGCTCCGGGCCGAACAGGCGGACTTGCTCGGCGCCCTCAAGGGCCTGCGGAGGGCACGGCTCGGGCTGGCCGCCGACGTCGCGGCCGCGCAGGCCACCCTACAGCGGCTGCGGCAGGCCGCCGAGCAGCAAGAGCCCCCGCGGGCTCGGACCTGTGACATTTGCGAAGAGGGCCCCCGGCCCCTGGTCGTGTTCGTCCCCTGCGGCCACGCTCGCGCGTGCGGCGAGTGTGCGGCAGGAATGCGCGAATGTCCCTTCTGCCGGCGGGACATCCAGACCCTGGTGGTGCCGATCTAGGCAAGTCCGGGCAGTCGCCGTTTGCCTGGCTAAAATTAAAACAAGGTTTGCCTGTCTCTGCTGCCGGCTTACCGGTCCGGGGGGGGGGGGGGGGAAATTCGCCGGCCGGCGCCCGGGATTGACTGGCAGAAAGCGCCTGGACATTTAACTACTTGGAGAACAGCTCGACCGGGTGGAACCTCTCCCCCAGCTCCGCGGTCTGTAGTGCCAGCGCCTCCCTTTGCCGGGCCAGCGCCTGCTCGTCCGTTGTATCCGGCTCGTAGTACCAGTAAATGTCGACCGGAACCAAGCCCCGCTCTTTTCTAGCCCGGTCGAAGTCCGCCAGGAGCCGGTACCACTCGGGGTCCGGTTTCTCCCAGCACAAAGATAGTTTCCGCAGGCTCTCGACCTTCGTCACCAGCTCCACCAGGACGATCCCGTCGAACCAGCTAGCCTCTCTGCTTGTGCCCAGCGTCACGTCTAGCTCCTGCAACGGTGGCCGGAGCAGTGCCCGCAGCTGGCGATACGAGAGGTAGGTATAGTTTATCGTCAGGTGGGTCAGTGCTGGCATCAGCGGTATCGCTCCCTTGACCACGTCGAGGCCAGCGAGGCTGAGCTTCTCCACCGTCGCCAGGCGTGCCCAAGCGGTCGTCGACACCTCTATGCGCCGGTATCTTGACTGAGCGGTAACACCGGTGGCGCTTAAGGCTACCTCCCGCAGAGTGGTTGAGCCTGGCGGGATGAACGCACACAAAAAGTCGGACAGCTGCACCAGCTCTGGATCCCGCGTCGCCAACGACAAGACCTCCAGCTTCTCAAGCTTCTCCAGGGCGGGCCAGCCTTGAACACCACCCTCGAGCAGGCTAGGCCGACCAAGCGCCGTCAGCCGGAGCTGGGTCAGCTCTCGGCAGAGCCCGACCCCCGCGTACAGTCTCGCCACCCGTTGTTGCTCTGGCCGGGCCTGGGCCTCACTCCTTGGCCAGCCGGTAACCTCGAACTTGAACGTCTGCAGGGTTCGACGAGAGCAGGCGAGCGCTTCCTCCGCAAATTCACACAGGGACTCGGTTTCCCCGCCGGCGAGGCACAGCTCCGACAAGGGCTTGAACCTTTGGTCCCAGGAGGGTAGCCCGCCGCACGCACTCAGTGTCAGTGCGCCGCCTGCCAAGAGCTGCAGGAGCAGCCGCCGGGGGGTGCTTGGCAGTCCTCCAGCACCAGCCTGCGTAGCCGTGGCAGTGCAGCTTTGTCGACTTGTGCTGGCTGATCTAGATATTTCTTCCAGTCTAGGTCCGAGAGGGTCAGTTCCTCCACGCTCGGGGGCGCTTGGTACCACCGCCAGGCAGGGGCGTCGTCGTAGCCGTAGTCTAGGTGCAAGCTACGGATTCGCAGCGAGGATAGCCGCGCCAGCTCCTCTTGGGTCGAGGCCCAGCCGATGCAGTTTATTCGCACCGAAGCGAGGGGGGGGCTTCCGTCGGGCCGGCGGTGTGCCACGTCGAGGAGCAAGCGGCAGTTCCGGTCAAAGTTACGTGACAAAAAGGACCACCGCGAGTGGCACGCCAGCTGTGACCAAGGCACCTTGCCCCAGCTCTCGTCCTCGTCGTCCAAGGCGAAAATGTTGGTGCTATCGAACGTGAGCGTGACGTCAGCGGGGATGGCTAACTCAGTGTCCCACTTGAACTCGTCTAGGTGCCCCAGGTACTCTAGTCGTTGCTGCTTAGTGGCTTCCCGGTCTCCCAGCTCTCGCATCCTTCGTTCTTCGAGTGTGTCAACCCCAAACACGGCCAGCAACACCTTCAGGTTTGCTTCCTTGGCCTCGGCCAGAGGGGTGCACAGGCTTCTGGGCCCGCCGAACCACATGGACCGCTTACAGTCGCAAGCTGAAGAAGCTGTTCTCGTAAACCACACGGGGGTCTTGCTGTCTAGCAACTCTTGTAGCTGCGGCCCGGAAAGCCTGCTCTTGTTGAATTCGAGCACCACCGCCGAGGGAAGCTTCTTCCGCTCCCTACGAGCATTGAGGGTGGACAGCGACGTGATCCACTCATCGGACTCGCCGTGAGTGCGCTTGCACAGGCGGAGCCTTTGTAGTCCCGGCAGCGCGGCTAGGCGACGCTGGACGAGGCTTTCGGTCAGCCAAAGACCCTCGTCGACGTCGAGCTTCTCCAGCTTACTTTCCCTCGTGGGCGCAAACAGCTGCCGCTGCAGCTCGTAGCCCAGCCGGCCAAGGCGTACCAACCGCAGGCTCGATAGCTTCGGCGGTGTAGGAGCGTCGGAAAGACTGCCAAAGCCCCCTAGCGTTAAGCGGGTCAGGCTCGTCATTTGTGCCCAGGCTGCTGAGTCGGCCACGAGCTCGCAGCGCCGCGAAGATCTCGCCAGGTGGATGGCTAGTTCTTCTAGCCCGCCCACTTGACACCAGCCTTGCAACAAGTCCAACAACCGCAGTTGACTGGAGGCCCCCCCTCCGGCTCCTTCCTCCTCGATGACGTAGATCCGCAGTCTCCGGAGGCCAGGCCAACAAGGCGGATGCTTCTGCTCAAGCAGGTCCGCCGCCGCGATAGATAGAGTGCAGGACTTAAGTTTCTGGCAGGCGCGGATCCTCGCCTTCAGCTTTTGTCGCGCCGTGACAGACGAGTAAGTATACCGGAGCACCAGGCTTTGCAGAGTCCCTCGGCAGTTCTTGAGCACCGCCCGGCATTCCCGTGCTTTGGCCTCGTCGAGGGTCGAGAGATAGAGGTTGAAGCGCGTTAATCCCTGCAGGCCGCCTAGCGAAGGCAGGTCGGCGCTGGGCGAGGGCCTGAGCCCTAACTCTTTTACCTGCCGGGCCGCTTCTTCTCCAGTGAAAAGGTTAGGAAACGGTAGATCGCCATCGCCGACATACGTCAGCTGCAGCTTGGCCAAGCGGGGGTGCTCTTGCCAGAAGTCGGCAAAGCTGTACGGAACCTCCTGTTGTAGCTGCTCCTGTTGCAGCGGATACCCGCGCAGCTGAAGCTGGGTGCAGCTGCGCGGGATAGAATTCCAGAGCAAGCCAAGCCTCGTCGGGTCTACCCGCAAGAATTCGTCCTCGAAATGGAGACGCAAGCAGTCTACCTCAACTTCAGTTAGCCGGTGCAGCAGTTTTTTCAGTTCCTCCGGTACCCCGTCGAACGCGGTTGGCTGCAAGCCGAGGGTGACGGAGCTGAGGGGGCGATTTGACAGCTCCTGGGCCTGCCTCCACTCGTGCAAGCGAACCAGCATCTCAACGTTGGTGCGGAAGCTCGTGGTGGCAAACTCCCACACCCCATGGGTAGCTAGCCTGGGCCAGGCCTGAGCAAACAGCAGCTCCAGCAGCTCATCTCTTCCGTCGTCACCCGCTGGTATATCCTGGTCGCTGAATCGCAAGCAAAGGCGGGACGGAATGTGCAGGTGCGCCCAGTCTCGGCGTGCCGCGTCCAGAGGTGATTTTCCTTCGGGCTCCACACGACCTTGCTCTAGTAGTTGGCGTGCCGCGTCCGGAGGTGATTTCCCTTCGGGCTCCACACGACCCCGCTGTAGTAGTTGGCGTAGGTCCGCTGGTGCGCCGTCTTTGCAATCCAGTTTATTTAAGTAACGGTCGCCTTGGCCAAGCAGTGTGGCCCAAGCCATGTCCTCTTCCGAGTAGGACAGGCTCGACAGGCCCTGGTAGAGACTCGCCAGTGGGGTAGCGTTTCCCACAAAAGACACGAGCTCTGTACCGAGCTCTCGCATCACCGTCTCCCCCGCTGCGCCCCCCGGCGGAGACGATGGCCTCTGCTTGTCTTCTTCTTTGCCGCATACCGCGCACGGGCGCGACATGGCCGGCTGGCGTTGCTGGCAGCTGTTTAGCGCCTAGGGCGGACGCACCGGGTCACAGGGGCAGATGGGGGGAGCAGAGAGAGAGAGAGGGGGGAGAGAGAAGAGAGGGGGCAGGGGAGCGGAGAGAGGGGACTGAGAGACAGAGAAAGAGCAAGGGAGGGACAGAGTCAATCTCTTCTGCTACACTACCCGTCGGGGTTGCCGGCCGGAGGCGTCTCGAGCAAGCATCGCTAGGGATTTAGGCTAGAAGGCAGTGCAGGCTTGACAGGCAGAGGCGGCCTCTTCTCCGGACCGAGGCCGGGCACGGGCAGGAGGTCCAGAGCGCCGCGTGGAAAGGGGCCGCCTCCCTTCCTCTGTGTGAGTGAGCGGAGGGGGAAAGGGGGGGAGGGTGCATGCTAACCTAGGTATGAGTTAGGGGGGGGGGGTACCATTAACTTGGATGTGAGTCAGGGGGGTGGAGGTACCACCAAATTTGGTGTGAGCGTAGGGGAGGGTGTACTACTAACCTCGGTGTGAGCGTAGGGGGTGGAGGCACACTAAGCTCGATGTGAGCGTAGGGGGTAGAGGCACGCTAACCTCGGTGTGAGCGTAGGGGGTAGAGGCACGCTAACCTCGGTGTGAGTTAGGGGGGGTACTACTAACTTGGGTGTGAGTCAGGGGGTAGAGGTACTACTAAGCTCGGTGTGAGCGTAGGGGGTAGAGGCGTGCTAACCTAGGTGTGAGTTAGGGGGGGGGGGGCACGGTGTGCGCTCCAGGGTACTGGGGGCGTCGGCTCCTCCTCCCCGCGCCGGGGGCGGAGTCTCGGCTCGCGAGTGTGCACAAGCGCTAGGGGGCCGCGCTAGCAGGTCGCAGCTGCGCGGAGCGCGCCTCTGGGTAGCTGGTCTGGTCTCGCGCGGGGCCCTGGCGGACCCACCAGGGCAGGCCGGGCGCCCGGCCGGCGGCGCGGTTGGTGGCGCGGC
>WBZZ01003596.1:2500-5000 GCA_019918135.1 Paulinella micropora
TAGACTGTGTTCTGGAAAAAGAAGAGGAGGTAGGTCGTTGAAGAAAAAGGCAATGTAGGAATGGAGAGTGGGGTCTTGAGGAGGATAAGGAAGAAGGGAAAGAAAAGGAAGCCGTTAGTCCAAGTATTTTGAGCACCGTAATTGCGCAAGCTACAATGATGACATTGTATAAGGCCTGAAACCCCGAAGGCCGAAGGGACCTAGCCCGGGCTATGCAACACTGGACGGCTATGACGGAATGCAGTCACCGATACGGACTAAATGAAGATTAGTCCAATTTTTGACTGCACAGGAGCGATATATCGCAAAAGAGCAACGAGCTACGCAGGACGATAGCTTGAAGGAAAGTGATTTGGATTGGGAATAAGAAAAACCCAAGGCGCGTAGACATCGATGAACAGAGAACGATACCGTGCTGCGAGCCCCGCATTCGATTGATCGAAGGTGGCAGGTCCACCCGTTGTCCTCGATCTGAGACTTAAGCTCACTGTATCGGTTGGTCTTGTAGGCTCGTGCGTCAGGATGTTTTCCTGGACCGGACACCTGAGCTCGATCAGTATACACTTCTTGGCAGACAATGACCAGACAACAATATCGGGGCGGTCAGTGACACAGATGTGGACAGGAAAGGCTTGCTCAGAACCAGTGTACTGGCTTTTGAACTGCCAATCGTTTGCAGTGAGATAGATAGATAGATAGTTAGATAGATAGATAGATGGATAGAGATAGAGAGATAGATAGATAGAGATAGAGAGATAGAGAGATAGATGGATAGATAGATAGATGGATAGATAGATAGATAGATAGATAGATAGATAGATAGATGGCAGTAAGAGTATTTGCAGGCAGGCAGATGTGTGTATGTATATCTATAGGTCATCTGTATTATGTATATGCAAATAATAATGTATGATATGTGTATAGACCGTAGATCCGGCGGTCCGCAATGCAGAGCTAGGAACCTGAATCACATGTGGATATGTACATATATATATATATATATATAATATTATATATATATATGTATATATATATATATAATATTATATATATATATATTTGAAATGATGTGTGAAAGTAAATTGTATACATGCATATTTCTGTGTGCAAGCATATATGTTTTCTGTGTAGGCGACCTGTTTTGGGGCGCCAAAAAGAGGATCTACACACACACACACACACACACACACATATATATATATACATACAGATATACATATACATATACATACATACATACATACATACACATTTACATATACATACATACATACATACATACTCGTACGTACGTAGATAGATAGATAGATAGATAGATAGATAGATACATAGTAGATAGGTAGGTAGGTAGGAGGTAGGTAGATGAGATATCGACTAATGTCAGAAAAAAGGAGCTTCTGATTTCGTCAACCAAGGAAGTCTGTGGGTAAAGTATTAACCCGATGCCCAGCTAAGCCGTGATGTTTGCACGGAAGGGACTGATACAGGCGATACCAAATCTCCCTAGTACCAGGCGGGGCCAGGGCTCGTTCCATAAGCGCCCCTTGCAGAACGAGCTCCCACCTCCATTACAGAGGGCCCAGTAAGCAGATGGAGTTTCGAGACTGTTCGACAGTCTAGTATAAACCGACAGAGCACTGTGGGTTTTATTCCGGGCTCAACAAGCGAGAAAGGGCACCCTGAGGGAACAGGATTGTGCTTCCCGTCGCTATTTCGGCATATGACTTATAGTCGTATGGCTAGGCACACAAAAGGCACCCCACCACGGGCCCAGCACACCCACACCATCCCCTGATTCTCTGTCTGTCGACAGATGGCACCCATTTCAAAAAAACCAAGCCCAAGGGAGGGTCAGTGACACCTCAAGTGGCCTTGGTTCGCTCCGTGGAGTAAGTGATGAGATCAACTGATGAGATATCGACTAATGTCAGAAAAAAGGAGCTTCTGATTTCGTCAACCAAGGAAGTCTGTGGGTAAAGTATTAACCCGATGCCCAGCTAAGCCGTGATGTTTGCACGGAAGGGACTGATACAGGCGATACCAAATCTCCCTAGTACCAGGCGGGGCCAGGGCTCGTTCAGATAGATAGATAGATAGATAGATAGACAGACAGACAGACAGACAGACAGACAGATAGATAGATAGATAGATAGATAGATAGATAGATACATAGATAGATAGATAGATAGATAGATAGATAGATGACCTGTGTGTTGTCCTGCGTTGATCATGGCAAGATCTACATCGTCTATATCGCCCTGTATACGTATGATAGATGTATTAAATAGATAGATAGATGGATGGATGGATGGATGGATGAATGGATAGGTAGGTAGGTAGGTAGATAGATAGATAGATAGATAGATATATAGATAGATAGCTAGCTAGGTAGGTAGGTAGGTAGGTAGGTAGATAGGTTGGTAGGTAGGCAGGTAGTTAGATAGGTAGATAGTTAGATAGGTAGATATATATATATAGATAGATAGATAGATAGATAGAT
>WBZZ01003596.1:60000-65000 GCA_019918135.1 Paulinella micropora
TGATACTTGGTCGTTTCGCCTTGCTCGACGTGTAAATGGGCATGATTTCCGTCTTGCCGGGCTTCAAGTTGACTTCCAGCCGGTAATCTTCCGCGAACTTGGCCACAACATTGACCATCTTCTGGAGCTCGGTGCGACTGTGAGCGATGAGGGCCACGTCGTCCGCGTATAGAAGTGCCTTGATGTTGTTCAGCCGCTTCACATCCGTGATCTTGAGGGCACTCGCCAGCCGATCACACAGCTCATCCATAAAGACGTTGAAGAGTGTGGGAGAGAGAGGGGACCCCTGTTGGACGCCTACACCCTCCAGTACTTCGGGGGTGAGTGCTCCATCAACTAGCACTTGCGACGAAGTCTGCTCGTAGCACCTGCGTAGCGTGCGCCAGAACTTGCCCCTTAAACCCAGCTTCCAGAGCCTCTCAAATAGGCCATCTCTCCAACAGACGGGAAAGCCTTGCGTAGATCGACGAACAGGACATACGACTCCCGCTTCTGCTGCTGACGCCCCTTCAACCTCTGCCAAAGGGTAAAGACCTGATCCGTAGTGCGACGCCCCGGGCGGAAGCCTCCCTGCTCTGGACGTAGCTTATCCGGGCCATCCACGAAGAGCGTTAGACGAGTAGCTAATAAGGACAGATACAGCTTACCAAGGCAACTAATAATCGAGATATCCCTCCAGTTGTCAGGATCCGTAGGATCCCCACCCTTGGGGATATTGACGATGATTCCCTTGCCCCAAGCTTTTTGGAGTCCTCTCGGCTTCTCGAATCCAGTTGAAGTACTGCGTTAAGTAGCCATTGATGTAGGCGCCGCCATACTTGAGCATCTCGTTCTTCACTTTGTCCTCGCCACAAGCTTTGTGGTTATTCCGGGCACGTTGCCTTGCAAGGACCTCCTCTTGCGTGAACGGCTTGTCCAGCTCTTCGCAAGTGTCTTCACCTACTTCGTGCTCCTTCATAGCCCGGGCCACCTCATCTCTGAAGCGATCGTTCCAGTGGAACTGCCGCTTAGCTTCGGCTTCCTCCCACTCCAGCGAGCCTGCTTCTGCACAGCACTCCACCACAACAGCCGCACTTGCCGGATTTTCCCGTGGCTTCACCGAATTTTTCCGAAATTTCTCCCACCGAGCGACCTTTTCCGGCAGCGTACACGCCAGTGAGCCATCCTCCCTTTGCACCGGCGCGGAGACCTTCGTTCTGCGTGCCCCGCCAAGCCGCTTCGCGAGTAGCCAAAAGCGCTTTGAGGATTGCTCGCGTTGACATTTGACCGCTTCTTCCTGCACTTGCTTGAAGGAGGCGGACTTCTTGGCCCGAGTTGCCTTCCGAATTTGCTTGCGGAGCCGTAGCCAATTCAGACGGACTTCCGCATTCGATTCATCCCTCCTGTATGCTGCGTAGGCCTCCCGGCGCTGTTGAATGAGCTCCTTTAGCTCCCCGTCGAACCAATTGTTGGTGAAACGGGGTCGTATACATCTGGAGCCAAGGACCCGGTGCGCCGCCATTCGGAAGGACTGCGCCACTCGCTCGGTGACGTCATCTACCACCCGTTGGCTGTCGGCACCACCCGATAGGTCAAGCTCAGGCAGCTGATGCACTCCAAGCTTCTGTAGGCAATGCTGGAATACGTCATCGAACTTGTCGCGTAGATAATCCAGCGCTTGCTTCGCAGCGTGATCATTACCCGAGACACCAGCACCAATAAGCTTATCAACACGAAAGGACCTGTAAGGTTTCGCAGCCCGCTTTGGCCGGCGCTGGCCGCTCCACGTCAGTTCGGCCCATACTGCCTTGTGGTCCGTATCAAGATCATCTTCGCATACTCCGAACTTTGCTCCAGATGCCAAGCCAGGCGACGCGCAGATGTAATCGAGGAGGTGCTTGCCTGTGCCCATGCCGCGCTGCTCACGCCGGGACCACCAGTAGGACCCTTCCACTGGGCACGAGAAGCCGCTCAGATTTCGCAGGCCCGTAGCGACGAGGACAGCCGCGAGTCTCTTGCCGTTCTCCGAACGTACCGGTGCTCCCTTATCATCGACCTCCCCGTGCTGACCGACGATGCCCTCTTTTCGGCTGCATGCCGGCCCGAGCTTCGCGTTGGCATCCGCCACCGTGACCACAAGACCTTTGGCTCCAAAAAAAGCTATAGCTGCCTGCCAGGCCGCATACGCCTCTGACGACTCTTCTTCCTGCGTTTCCTGGGGAAAGTAGCCGTTGCCCACATAGATATCCTGAGCGCCGGTAACACCCGAGGCGATACGCAGCCACACTTGCTGCCGGTGGTCGACGGGGGCTGACACCAGGTTTCAATACGGACCAAGGAAGTTAGCCACCGCGAATAGAACCCCACCCTTGCAGCGATTTTTCTCGCTGACCTCCGCAGGTTTTCCAAAAATCCGGAATCCATCCAGGCTGCATTTGGAAAGTTGCTTCTTGCCCATGCGGTGCTCCTGAGCCCCGATGACTAGCCAGCCCTCGTGCTTGTAGAATGATGCCCATTCCGCCGTGCCTACGTTGTCGTATCCCGTTTTGCCAGTTGTGACTCGCGACGAGTAGCTTGAAGCCGGTATCGAATTGCTTGGAGCGGTGCTTCTTGGCTCGTTTCCGGACCCGACGGCCGCGCTTGGCTTCCGCCCTCGTGCTGCCCCCCTCTGCAGGTGCTTGCGCAGGTTGGTCCCCCACTGCACTGGCCGCCGAATGCAGGGGCACCACATGCACATCAGCACACTCAGACACACACTTAGGTGCATCGGCAGCCAATTCCGAAGACACCACCTGCACATCATCGACACATTCTTCATGCAGAGGCAAGACGCGATATCCCGTCGCAGCTTCCTCCTTCCGGACCGCCGCTTCCCCACGCAGATGGATGCGAATAAGCCTTCGGACACGTTCCCTGTCCCTGAACCTGCGCCCAAGGGCCACATTGACCCCTCTGCCGAAGAATTTGAGATGTTTGAATTGCTGCAACGCCGTCTGCCTGCTGTCATCGTCCTCGTAGACCAGCACCAGGTGACGAGACATTCGCTGGCCTTGCCACTCCATTACCGGGACCACCAGACCAAGACCGCTCATTTTGGAGGCGATCTCCTGTAGATTGGCGCGTTCTGAGAGCCCCCAGACAATCAGATTACGCCCGTCCTTGTCGTACCGATCTACCCGCCGGTACCGTCGAGGCGGCGGTGCCATCTGCCATATAGCGCCGCTCACCTTATGTTGAAGCGCCGACCCGTGTGCCAGGTTTGGGGAGGAAGGATGAGGCGCAGCTAAGATAGCCTCTCCACGTGGTTCAGGAATTCCGTCATATACGCGAGCCCTCATCCTCCCATCCTGGGACATCGGGCCAGAGCCCGTCGAAGAGGCATTCCCATGGGGATTGTCCAGGTCTTCGGCGATTCTACCTTGTCCCATAAGGGCCACAGTGGTAGCTCCGTGCTTCGCGTATTTGTAATCCATTGAGAGTAGTAGACGGCCAATGTCGCTGGCCATCACCGCCGCGCCTCTTTACGCCGAGGAAAGCGCCCGCCCATGCAAATAGCATCGGCGGTATCTGCAACACACACTACACGCATTTCCGCCGGTGTCACTGGACGCTGCCGCGTCGCTTCGTGCCCTTCGGCGCCCGCCAGCACCCCCAGCGTCGCCAGAACCTGCCTCACGCACTACACACACTCTCCATCGCATCGCCAACGCCTCTACTCTCATGCCTTATGGACTTTCAGCTGCTCCTAACAATACACATCATGAGGTACGGGTGTCCCCGAGTGGAGCCAGATCGGACGGCGTGCCGCTGAAACTCCTTCCCCCACGTGGGTATAGAAGGCGCGAACCTAGCGGTACCTATAGGGTCTTACAGACAAGTATAGTAATCCCAGCCGAAGCTGCTCAGTTAGAAATGCAACGGTGGAGGTTGTGAATGCATGGGGCAAGGCACGGCAACGCAGCAAGGCACTGGCAAGGCATTGGGACCGACTGAAGCCCCTCTCCAACGTGCGCGTCATCATGTATTCCAGTTAGGCAACCCCGAAGAAGCGAAGATAGGGAGGAGACAAAACCCAGATAGGATGAAGATAGGATTAACATGAAGCCGAAATGGAGCCGAGTTGGAACAGGTCAACTCGGCCCCATCTCGGCTCAATGTGAATCCTATCTTCAACCCATCTCGGTACTGTTTCCTCCGAATGCTCACCTAAACAAGATCACCAAACCGGAACTGGAAGCCCCCAGGCATTTACTCGGCAGGAAATTCGGCGAAAATGGGCTAACCAGGAAACCAGACCCAAACCAACAGCCAAGAAAAACGAGCCAACCAACAATCCAACAGACAACCCCACAACCTGCCTGGCCGAACCCCTACTGAGTAAATGCCCAGTTGAGAGTTGCGCATATCCCGGTGACCGCCCTCCCCAAGCGGTCACCTTCGTGGGGAGAGGCCCAACCACCTCCTCTTCCCATGGAGTGCCATCTTGTGCACCCCTCCAGAATAATAATAATAATAATAATAATAATAATAATAATAATAATAATAACACAGCCCCTAACCCCTCTTGTCTCGTCGAGCAATGGCAGGTGCAGTAGCAGTACCAGCTACAAGAAACTACTAAAATCATCATTATCATTATCATCATCATCATCAACAACAACAAATACTACTACTACTACTACTACTACTACTACTACTACTACTACTACTACTACTACTACTACTACTACCACCACCATCACTACTACTACTACTACTACTACTACTACTACTACTACTACTACTACTACTACTACTACTACTACTACTACTACCACTACTACTACTACTACTACTACTGCTACTACTACTACTACTACCACTACTACCACTACTACTACTACTACTACTACTACTACTACTACTACTACTACTACTACTACCACTACTCTACTACCACTACTACCACTACCACTACTACTACCACCACTACTACCACCACCACTACTACTACTACTACTACTACTACTACTACTAATAAT
>WBZZ01003596.1:95000-152500 GCA_019918135.1 Paulinella micropora
CATGCATACTATCCAAACTCTGTTTTGCGATATAGAGAAATGATCCTCTACGACAATGTTTCAATAAATATATATATACAGGAACAAAAAGGCAATTCTTACCCGGCCGGGACGTCAAGGACAAAAAGGCAATAGTTCGTTCAGGACTAACGTAGATTTTTAACAATTATATACATTTATATATATATATATATATATATATATATACAACATGCATTCTATCCCGAATCTGTTCTGCGATATAGAGAAATAATGTTCTACGACAATGGGTCAATAAATTTATACATATATTCATACATTTAATACATACACGCATACAATACATGCATACTATCCAAACTTTGGTCTGCGGTATCGAGAGTTGATTCTGTATGATAATTGGTACATACATAAACAAGCATGTCACCATATTAATCCATTCATTCATCTATCAATACATCCATACATCTATACATACTATCTGCACTCTGGTCTGCAATATTGAGAGATGATTTTATATGGCAACAGGTACATGCATACAACCATATCAATCCATACATGCATATACACATACAAAGTCTATGCGGAATCATGTCTTCGATATCGAGAAATGATTCTGTATTAGAATGGGTACATACATATATAACATGAAGATACCGGTACATACATGCATGCATGCACATACATGCATGCATGCATGCATACAATACATACATACATACATACATACATACATGTGTATATATATACGTACATACATATGTACATATATACATACATACATAGGTACTCAGCCTACCCAGAGTACTTGGTCAAGTTCAAAAGGTATGTATGTATGTATGTATGTATGTATGTATGTATATATGTACATATGTATGTACGTATATATATACACATGTATGTATGTATGTATGTATGTATGTATTGTATGCATGCATGCATGCATGTATGTGCATGCATGCATGTATGTATGTATACGTACAATACAGTATATGTCTTTATGTAGGCTTGGTACAAAACCAAAAGATTTCCTGAGCAGGGTCTCCCAGAAGGCCAAGAACGCATTCTTTGAGATGGTCAAGAAACGGCAATTGTAAGAACAACCAAATATGCATGCAATTTGAGTCCTGACTCTATGGGAGCAGGTGAAATATTAATACCAGTAAATAGCATAGCGGTCACTTCGTTTATTTACTCCAAGGATTCAGCTCTCATTTATTACGAACTCTTCCATTCTATCTCTTCTGCTTCCTACTCACCTGTACGTGGCAAGTTTTTTTAATTATCTATCTATCTATCTATCTATCTATCTATCTATCTGTCTGTCTGTCTGTCTATCTGTCTGTCTATCCATCAATCTATCCATCCTATCCATCAATCAATCAATCAATCAATCAATCAATCAATCAAAAATAGTGCTTGTCCTCGGCATGACGCTAAACTGCATCGTGTCTCTGCATGACCTTAAACTGCCAGTGACTACTTTATTATCAGTTATCATTATTATTATTATTATTATTATTATTATTATTATTATTATTATTATTGTTATTATTATTATTAATTTGTTTTTTGACACTTCATGCTTTCTCTTTTCGTATCGATATCTCTAGCGCTTTCTCTTCTGCTTCCCACTCAGCTCTATGAGATTAACCCAGCGCTTGTGTAAAATGGGCGTTTGCGTAAAAGTTTGAATGATTTTGTACTCGCTGCAGACTTACAAAATACGATCAAGACTGAGAGATAATTGTAGGTTGTGATGGCGGCTCAAACAGCAGTTGCGGGTAAAGCAAACTGCAAAACAACGGTAAGCTAACGATTAGTTGTTAGCCGAGAGCAAAAAGTTGTAGGTGGAATGCTTTGAGCGGCAGTAGAAAATCAGTCCGAGCCTCTGTGAAGCAATTTGAGGCGCGGCTTTTGTCGGAGTTACCGCAGCTTTTGTCGGAGTTAACGCAGCCAAGTCCT
The DNA here is from genome assembly GCA_019918135.1 of Paulinella micropora. NCBI lineage: Eukaryota > Cercozoa > Imbricatea > Euglyphida > Paulinellidae > Paulinella > Paulinella micropora. Next base: position 96,945 of record WBZZ01003596.1, read on the forward strand.
GTGGCCCCCTGTGCTGCGCCTGTCCCTGCTTCCGGAGTGCAGGCACGGGGTGCTGCGGCAAGGCCCGTGAGTCTCCGTCGCCGGGTTCTATACTCATTGTGCACTGCCTCCTGCTGATCCGGGCCTGCGGACGGTGCTGACCGTTGCGGCCTCGCGCTGACTCCGTGACATGCTTCCCTCTTGTTCCCGATTCACACCGGCTTTACTGATATGTAATTTTATTATTTTATTTATTTTCAAGAACAGTTATTTAATAACGGAGGTTTACCAGACCACGAGTGACTGTGCTCACCCCTTTGCAATGGGTTAAGTAGGTTTGAGTTTGTTTGTTTTCGTTTGCAGTAAAGGTAAGCTTAGAGCTTGGGTAAAGGACAGGGTAAGTGTGGGATTTTGGGTGCGACGAGGTCACAAGTTTTTGAGTGCGAGGTCACAAGTTGGGAGAGGGGAATTGGTTTTGGTTGTATGGTATTGTAACGGATGGGGGTTGGGTGAAGTGGAAGGGAAGAGAGAGCAGGTCAGTGCGGTCGGAAAAACTTTTATGGTTGATCCGATGATCAGGGACAAAAAGGTGATTGTAAGAGTTCAGGTCGTTTTTTGCCGTACACCCACAGCGTGAAAATACAGGTATTAATAAAAATTGGAAAAAACTTGAAAAACTTGAAGAACTTGAAAACAAACTTGAAAATAAACTTGAAAATTGGAGGTAAGGTGCAGGAAAATGAGGACTATTCTGCAGGATATTAATATGAATAACAAGTAAACGTGTAACTAACTTAGTAAAATTCTAATGAATTGGTACCGATTGTATTATATTTCATGGAATGTATTAGTTCCTCAGTGAGCCGGTTAGTTAGTTCCCCTGTTTGAGACCGGGGGCCTGCAGGGCAGTTGAGGGTCGATCGGGGACACTGAAGGTTGACTAATCAGTGTCGACCACTGATCGCGTTACCATGAGTCAGTGAGTCAGTGGCTTGTGGAAAGATTGTCCGTAGGTATGCCCACTGCTCAGCATAGATCAGTTTACTCCGTAGTTCCATCCGGGCAGGTGAGCAACTTTGAGCAACTCAGCATGCTCATTTTGAGAGGCCTTTACCTCTCGGAGTCCACCTGTCCTGTGTCTCTAATACAGTAACCCAAGTAAGAGAAGGCAATTTAATAAAGTGATTTCTGACAACTACAGATGACACGTCGCAAAACTAAGATAAGCGTAACGGAACTTTCAAAGATTTGAAATATAATGTCTGTCCCTACTTATCTAGAAATTTCTACTAAGACTGATTAAGTTAATACTGCCACTAGAGTGGCAAAGTATAGTGTCCACTGTATCACTAAATAATTAAGTGGAATTAGTTCTATCAGTCATTATGACAAATTAAACTACCCAGGTAACGGTAATTCCGGGTAACGTCGGAAACGAAGTAGGAATAACGGCCGCTCCCCCTTAGTTATTTGTCATAACTACGTCACTATCTTCAGTCAACTCTAACATCTAAAAAAAAAAAAAATTCGAGCGCTTCCCGTTAGGGGTATCAAAAGTCCAGAAAAAATATATATATAAAGGTGATAGAAATATAGGAAAGATCAAAGAAAAAGGTAAAATTATGTTTTTTTGCATAAAAATGAAGCTCCAAAGTGTCCAGGGTCCCCGTCCACCGGAAAAGTCTGGTCGGGGTGGCAGGGCGCCACCCGAGTCCGCCTGGGCTGCGAAAATCCCGCCGCCAGCGGCCACGATCCCACGATCCGATCGCCACGCGCGTCCAGATCAACACCTATAGGAGAGGACACACTCGCACAAGAGAAAACACAAAGAAAAACAAAACACAAAACATCGGTGAAACACCCATAATCATTCCGGGTATTCCGGAATGATAACCGTGAATTTGTTCAATAGATAATAAGAACTGATCACGAGGCAACGGTTTGGTGAGCAAATCACCGATTTGTTTCTTAGTACTGACTTTAATAAACTTAATCTCACCATCTCTCTGTGAATGATGTATGAAATGTAGTTCGAGAGGTAAATGTTTGGTGCGTGGTCCGGATAATCCCCGTTCAGCTGCGAGAATTGTTTGGGTGTTATCCTCATATAATTCAACTGGACCGTTTTGCGGAATTCCGAGTTCCTGTCTAACATGACCTACAGCTAGACCCTCTCTAATACATTCAGCTGCTGCAAAGATTTCAGCATCATTCGAACTAAGGGCTATCCTACTCTGTCTCTTAGAAAGCCAACCTATAGGGTCCCCCCCCCCCCCCCCCCCCCCCCCCATAGAATTACGTATCCCGTATGTGACTTTCCGGTTTTAGTGCAAACCTTATGGGCCGCATCAGGCCACAACGTGACTTTTGGGTAGGATTGACCCTCTTGCGAGGATTTAGGCCCGTGAAATGCTAACCCGCGAAATGAGCCGATCAAATACCGCAATATCCTTCCTAACTTGGCATAAGTGACTCTATCTAAGGTCTGCATAACACTAGCTGCATTGAGCGCTTGTTCTATATCCGGCCGAGTCATCTTAGCTAAATAAAGAAGACTACCAACTATGCTAGCTATAGCGAACTTGCGCAACGCCGCATCATCGGACATAGCTAAAGGCAACTTATCTAGTGCAGGGGTGCTTACGGGGCGGGACTTATCATACCCAAACTCCCTTAACACCTGTAACTGGTATTTACGCTGATGAAGGACGATTCGTCCCCCTTCCTGTACTATTTCAATCCCTTTGAACTCCCTTGCAACTCCTAGCCTTTTTAGGGAGAAATGCTTCTCCAAAGCACTTGCAAAATCTTCATACGCCTTTTTGCTAGTCGCCGTAAAGATTAAGTCATCTACATGGAAAATCCCCACTATGGCTTCTCTTATGGGCTTGTCTTTCTGAACAAACATACAAAGGTCTGAGTCTAAAAGCCTAAAGCCAAGCTCCTCTAACTTCGGAGCTAAGATCTCATACCATCTACGGCCTGCCTGCGGCGCGCCATACAAAGCACCATCGATACGCAAAATCATCCCCTCATGCCCCTCTCTGTCTAACCCATCAGGTGCATAGGCAAACACAGGGTCGTGCATTCGCTCATTAAAGTAGGCATTCTTAAAATCAACGCCATACAGCTTATGGCCATGCCAAGCAGCAAGATTTGCAAGCATGAGCAGCGAGCGGTGGGCGGCGCAAGGCACAAAGAATTGGTCAGGGTTGTAACTAACACCTGCCTCTAACATATCACCTCTAAGCGCTAATCTAGACTTAACGAACTTACGTCCTTTCTCATCTAGTTTGACTTTATGTACCCATGTCAGCCTAACTACCTTGCTAACTCTGGCCTCTTGGGCCGTCTTTGGGGACACCCATGTGTAAGTCTTGAAATCCTTAAGGGACTCCAATTCCTTACGTATGCCCTTAAGCACGTCTTTGGCGGACATGCCCTGCTCAGCTACATCTTTCGGGACACGAACGTTCAGATAGAACAAAAGTTCATTCTGTTCATTCATGCAACAATCATAAGACAACATGACAGACTCTCTCTCTCCGACAGGCAATACGGACTCTTGTGGGATAATGGCGTATATTTTTATTTCGGAGTCTAACATCCTCTCTAATTTGCCCTCAAAATCAACAAAGTGAGAAGGTTTTCTCTGTTTACGCACTTTTAATCTCTCTGAAGGGTTGCAGGGGTGTCTCACTACCCCTCTACGCTTAACTCTCTCCCACCCCTCTCCGTACTTCTCTCTTGCCCAGTCCTTGCCCCACTCTGCAGCGGGGGCCTCCACGATCACACCCTCTAGTATTTGAGCTTGTTTGGGCTCTTTCCTCACTGTTGGTTGGTTGGTTGGTGCAGTGGGCTGTGCTGTCTGTCGTCTCTCTCTCTTTGTGTGGACTATGTTAGCGGCTGATATACTATCGCTCTGCTCCCACGTCCTACCCTTACTAGGCTCTTTGTCTTCGTGATAGGCTCTCCTCTCATGTTCTGCCTCTGGGTCTGAAGGGTCTGTGCCTACCTGTGACTGTCCTAGCTCTGTCTCATGCGTGTGTGCGGGTGAAGTGGTGGGATGGGGTGTTTCTGCCTGTGTGATGTCGATGTCCTGTGTAGGTACACTATTTGTCTGGCTGTCGTGTGGTGTGGTGAGTTTGTGATCTAAACTATCATCCCCACCATCCCCTCCATGCTCCCCCTCAACATCATCGCCATCATCGCCCTCCACAACATGGGTCTGTGCTTGTGTGTGAGTGGGTGTGTGAATCTCGTCATCATCAACATCACTGTCCTCACTCTCATGGGTTTGTGCTTGTTCGTGAGTGGGTGCGTGTGTCTCGTGAACATCGACATCCCTTTTCTCACTCTCCCCCTCAGAAACCTCACCATCCCACTCGACTCGTCTAGGGGGGTGTGCCTCCTTTCCAACCACGTAGGGGTTGAAACGGGCGTTTCTGACTCCGGCTATGACCTTCCTACCGCCCCAAACACGGTATAACTCTCTGAATAAATCATACCCTAGCAACATAACCCTCTTTCCCCGGAACTCACCCTTCCTACCCTTACCGGTGTACATGACTCCCATGCTGCCTACCGGTCTCAGCTGAGTGACTATGGGCTTCCGGCCGAGCAACTGCTCGTATGGCGACAAACCCTTACGCAGCCCACTAGTGGCCGGTAAAATGTTGTGTATCGTAGTGGCGGCGTGCTCCATTTCGGCCCAAAAGGTTAGAGGCAGCTCTGCATGATGCCTCATTGCCCTTGCGGCCCCGGCGGTTATATCGTTTGCCTTTTCAGCTATGGGGTTACCATCTTTATCCCCAGTGGCTGACGTCTTCCAGATGAACTGGATAGGCTTCCACCACTCTATAACTTCTGTTGCTACATCGAATTCCTGATCACATCTCACCTCTCTCACCTTATTTCCTGTCTGTCTCTCATAGAACGCTATCGCTTGCTTAAAGCAATCTACCCACTCATTCTTATGAGCTAAGTAATAGTCCTTAATAAAGAGTGAGTAATCGTCAGTAACGCAAAATTTATAATACTTCCTGTGTAAAGAACGAGTAGCCCATGGACCCTCTGTGTCCATGTGCAAAACTAGCCCAGGCTTGTCTGCCCTCTCTATCCTATTAACTTTAAATCTAGCTAACACTTTTGCCTTGCCTATCATGCAAGACACGCAAAAAGCTACCTTGCTCTCATCTCCCACTAACTTTATGCCTAATGCATTTGCTAAAGCTTTCATCTTCTTTATATTATAGTGTCCACAGCAATAGTGAAACAACTCTATATCTACCTTCCTAATCTTACCAGGCTTGCGGGGATAGGAAGCATATAGCGTCACTTCCCCCGTTTTGCCCTCGTTCTGTCTAATCTCTCCTCTCTCCTTTTTGGGGCTTCCCTCCCCTCCTACCCCCTCTTTTCTCTCTTTTCTCTCGCCACCGGTTCGTAACGCGTATTGATGTCCAGAGGACTATCAAACTCGTCATCCCACCTGTACAAGAGAGTGGACATAAGTCTTCCCCTCACTAACACACTACTCTCATCTACATGTATGGGGTCTTTCAATATGACTAGCTGTCCATTCTGGTGGAGGATTGCCCTGTGGTGGACATGGTCCATCCGACCGGTCGACGCAATATTGACAGGTAGCCTGGTGTCGAGCAACATGGGTCTCGACACCGTTACTGGCTTACCGTGTCCGTCAATGCGAGTGACCCTGGCTATACCCTGTCTATCTATCTGACACTCTCCGTTTCCGGTAACTAAGCTTATGGGAGCAACAGACTTGACGTCATGAAGCATTTCCGGATTACAAGCTATGTCCCTAGAGGACCCGCTATCCTGCACTATTGTGTTCTTCCTATTTCTCCCTTCCTCTCCGTCTAATACTAATGTGTAATTAGTGGTGGTGGGCTTAGTGGGTGTGGATGATTGAGATGTGGTGGGTGATGTTCGTGGTCCCCCGGTGGTGTGATGGTGGTGCGGGATGCGTGTGAGATGTACACCCTCTCTATCGCCCTCACCACGTCCGTCAAAAACTCATCTTCCACAAGCTCACCCTCACTTACTCTCTGTACCCTCCCATCGCTCTCTCTTATGCATGTGGTTGTAAGTTGTTGTGCAATCTGTGCAATGTCTTTGAATGTGATGATGGGAGGTGTTCGTGCTGGTGCTTGGAGTGTGGGACCTGGTTGTGGTGGCGTTGTTTCCATTCCCACCGCCATTGCCTCTTCCTTGCCCTCCTCGCCTCCTGTAACAGCACTGGGTAGACCAGGTGGTCTCCCACATTCATTCCGTGTATCCTGGTTTAGGGTTGAGGTGGGGAGTGTGTCTTGTGATGTTGTGCGGTAGTGGACAGATAAGGTAGGCGTGGGTTGTGGTTGTGGTGTACTGTCTCTCTTGCCACTCCCCTTCACTCCTGCCCTACTGCTCTTCCCTCTCGCCCCACTTTCCCTCTCTCTCTGCAGTCTCTGCTTTATTATTGGAATTGTGAGGTGGCATGCGCGTGCAATCTCATTCTCTCCTATCTCTTCAGCTGCAGCTAACAAACCTAGCTCATCCGGGTAATAAGGGGACTTGGGGGGCGAATTGTGGGGTCGACAGATAAGTCAATCCAAGGAAACTCATCGTCCTGTTCCTTGGCATGATAGCCACAATAACAACCAAAAATCAACCGCTGTGCATGCGAGGCGTTAATCCCCTTTTGCTCTTTCTCTAAGGAAATGTTGCAGGGTTTGTTTCTGTTGTTTTTCCCTAGGCATTTGGTGGACCTTGGTTGGGAACGACTATAGCTAGTTACAATCAGAAGGGGTTGATTATGTTTGGGCAGGGGGGTTTTGTTCTCCTCAGACTCTGAGGGAATTGTTGCAGGGGTGGCCCGTGGTAGCTGACGACTGAAGTCAGGCGAGATGATAGGTTGGGACGAATCCTCAACCCGACTAGCTTTCGCTAAGGGACTCCCTAAGCTAGGACTAGCCTCGTTCAGAGTCACTCATGGGATCACCCTGAACTTCGCTCGCTCTCCCCCCACCATTGTCGTCAGGGGTTACCTCCCCAGGGTCGTCGGGTTTATCACCCCCCATAAAAACGAGCAGCGCATCGCTGTCGCTCTCTTGCCCCCCTCCCTGTTCTTCGTTATCCTCCCTCTCCTCCTCCCTTAAAAGAGCTATGTCTGTTTTCCCTTTGCCTTTGTTTAGGCCCTTCTTGTTTTTGCCTTTGCCAATGGGAGTTTTCTCTTCTTCTTCCTGCTTATGGGGCTTCTTCTTAAGTTTTGGGCAATACTTGAGTGTATGCCCTACCTTCTCGCATGCATAGCAGGTGACTTTTAGCCACCATTCTTTCTTCTTCTTCAACTTACCTTTCTTACCCCCACCCCCTTTTTCGTCATCCTTATCATCCATCATGAGGTTTGTCTCTTGTCCTTTCTGCTTCCTACGTCTCCTATTCTCGTCGTCCTCTCTGCTCTCCTCCCTACGCCCCTTGCCTTTCTTCCAAATCGCCCACTTATCCCTCCTCTCAACTAGATCGTCATGCTTAGGTCTTAGGTTGGCTGGAAGATTGAAGTAGTTAGCTTCGTACTCGCTGCCAAAAGCAGGGTGTTTAGCCTTTGTAGCAGTTTACGAGTTAACTCTTCTTCTTCAAACGGATGAGTTCGTAAGCTCTCTACCTCGCTTTTGAAGGCGAGGTATTAGCTTAACCAGGTGTCTACGTTAGTCCCTGGTTTTGGGTAGATGTGCTCAAACTTCTCCGCGTTGAGATGTTTGTGTACACCTCCCACCGAACCAAACTTGGCCCTGATTAACTCTATCGTCTCTATCGGGCCATTAGTTCTTAGGTACTGGACAACAAGGGTGTGTGAAAAGGCAACAGAAAGCACAAGCTGCAAAGCGCGCATTCTTTCGTAATACTTCTTCTTCTTCTGTATTGCTTTCACTCTTATGGAGTATGCTTTCTTTGACTGTCTTCGCTGTTCTCTCTTCAACTTTTTCGCGTGTTTCTCTCTCCACTTCGTCTTCTTCTCCTTATCCATCTTGTCCCAGTCTTTAGGCTTCTCTATTGCAACTCTCGTGCGTGGCCTAACTTTGTGGATTAAAGTACTACCCTGTCTTTTCTTCTGTTCTTCTGTCGGTGTGTCTGCCTCTGACTCTGTCTCTGACTCTGTGTCCGGGGTGTCCTCCGACTCCGGCTCCTCTGGCAAATCCCTCTCCTCTAGATCCATCGCCTCAGCGTGGTCACAGGGGTACTTAGCCTTTGCTCTTGCGGGGTTGGCGAAGGCTAGCTTCACACATTCCCCGTGCCAGGCACTAATGCCTTCAGCGTAGTTCTCTAGCTTGTACCTAAAGTCAGAGTAACCTCTATTGTTTCCCTCTAAGATGGGTATTGCACTCAACGTCTGCTTCAGTGAGAAGCTGACTCCCTTATCGGCCTCAAGGCTCATAACCTTTGAGCAACTCAGCATGCTCGTTTTGAGAGGCCTTTACCGACTCCTCTCGGAGTCCACCGGTCCTGTGTCTCTAATACAGTAACCCAAGTAAGGGAAGGCAATTTAATAAAACATCCACTCCGGCTAAAAGGACTTGTCCCTTTTGCCACCTTTTGCCACGGCAACTACTAAAAATCTAGTGGCAAATTTCGGTAAGTTTTACATGCTTATTTTGATTATTTATGTTAAAACAGCATATCTGAGCAATAAAAATCAATTTTGAATGTTTTTTCAAGTTGCCATAATCACTAGAGCAGCAAAAAGTGGCAAAAAAGTGGCAAATATTTTTACTGCTTATTTGCCACTTATTTGCCACTTTTTGCTAAATTTTTACTGTGATTTCAACTCCTCAAGTTGAATTACATCATAATTTAATAAAAAAAATCAAATTTAAATTGAATTACATCATACAGCACAATTGTGCGGGTGGCATCAGTGACTTGACAATTAGTGATACTTGCCATTTTTTGCCACTTATTTACCACTTTTTTTGCTAGATTTTTACTGTGATTTCAACTCCTCAAGTTGAATTACATCATAAATGAATAAAAAATCAAATTTAAATTGAATTACATCATACAGCACAATTGTGCGGGTGGCACCAGTGACTTGAAAATTAGTGACACTTGCCACTCATAATTGACCGAAACAAAATAAATCCTGCAGCGTTTACTTCCTAATTCATTTAAATAATCAAGGAAAAGCTAAATTTCATTTAATTTTGAATATTAATAATTGATTTATCATAGTCACTTAACTTTACCGGTGTTACTTACGGATAACAGTTTGAATTGACGCAAGGACTGTTTAATATACGTATTTGAATTTACGCAAGGACTGTTTAAATTTACGCAAGGACTGATACCAGTTTGAGTTTACGAGTAAACAAAAACGCAGAGATGTCATTGTTGCTTGGTCAGCAGCCACAGCTTGTATATCACTGCGTATTTGCTCACGCGTTAGCAAGCCAAGAATACTAAAGTTATAGAGAGTATAATAGGGATGATGATTTAAAGCAGTTACATACAAATACTAATTGGTTGATAAACAGAAAGTAATAATATCAATAATTCTAAACTTTACTTATATGACTTACGAAAATAATAATATGACTTACGAAAATAATAATAATACTACCACCCGTAAAAGTTGCTGAAAAGTGTTGTTGCCTGAGCTGTTCCTGCCTCATGTGATGTTCCTGGTCAATGCGTCGCTGCTCTTGAATAAAATTATAATTCATGAAAGAGGATTGTTGACGAGCGGCCGCGGGCGATTGAAATGGTGGCTTGTTTGTCTGCGACAAAGTAAGCTGCTGAAAAGGCTCAATTTGCCAGTTACTATTATCCCCTCCACCGTTCTCATCTAGCTCTTGAACTACTGGGCTGGCAGGCTGTGGTTTGCGTGGATTGTTCTGCTGCGATTTAGTACTGGTATTGGTGTTAATATTACCAGTCTGCGACTTGGACTTCATCTCTGTACGAAGTGAGATCATTTCAGCGGAAATTTTATCTAGGACATGAGCCAGTTGATTGTTGCCTGCCTGTGTGGCCGCAGCATTTGCTTTCAAGGCAGAGGTAACAGCGCTGTTCACGATCGCAGCAACGTCTATGTTGGGTGCGAGGCTGTTTGGCGAGGTAAGCTCGGGCTCTGACGGAATACTTTTACCTTTACCCTCGGGCGCCGCTGATCGTGGGTTGAACCTCGCCTTTAGTGTCCTGTGCCAGTGGTTTCTTGCGTGACTTTCTGCGTTTAGACACCTTTTTGAGGGGAAGCGATGGGGGGGCTTCGATTAAAGCGAGTTCGACTTCGTCCACCTTGGGCTCAGACTTTGTGCACGCTCTGCGCGGGCGACCATTTTCCCACGACTCTGCAGATTGAGGTTGATCGTTCAGCCACACAAAGTCGCAAACTACGGGCAGCAGCTCGGTTAGAGTGTTCGGATCAGCCATGCGCTGTAGATCAGCCTGAATCTCTTTGTTCCACTTTTGCTCAGGCATCTGACTCTTGCCTAGTTGTTTGGACAAGTCAGGATCGATAACGTTAAGTGACGCGATTTGGTACTGGGTGAACACCTCGCCTGTCTCTGGATCACGCACCACTCGTTGAATCAACACTGTCTTTGTAATGTCAGTGATGTTATTCGAACCTTTTTTCAGGAATTGTTTGGTCAGCTTGCACCCGGGTCTGCAGGCAGCAATGTTAATTTGCAAGGCGCGCAAAAATTAGCAACTCAGTTACCCTATTGCAAAGAAAGACTCTTGCTCACGGCTTCCAAGCTTCACCTTTGGCTTTAAAACCAAATTTTTCAGATTGCGCGGAACAAGGGACTCTAACACTGCGTATTGCTCCCGGCTCCCAGTGGTGGGATTGCGAAAATGCAGGACGGTCGCGACCGCCATTTTTGCGTCTGGGAACTTATACATGCGCGACTCAAAGCAGTACATTCCATCGGCGGGGAGCGTGTGGTCACTTTCTTTCTTACTTGCTTCTTCTACTTCTTCTGTCTTTTCCTCTGGCTCTTCTTTCTCTGGTGTGTCTGTCTTTTTCTCTGGCTCTTCTTTCTCTGGTGTGTCTGTCTTTTTCTCTGGCTGTTCTTTCGGGCTCTCTTTTGGTTTCTCTGCCTCATCTTCATTCTTTGGTGGTGGCTTCTCTTTGTTCAACTCGCGTAGCGCGGCTTCTCTCTCTTGTGTCTGTCGTTCTCTCTCTTGTCTGTCTTTTTCCTCTCTGTCTTTCTGTTCTCTGTCTTGTCTGTCTTTCTCCTCTCTGTCCTTTTGGTCTTTCATCTCTTTCTCTTTCTTTTGCTTTTCAATCTGTTTGCGCTCTTGCTCTTCTGCTTTTCTTTGTGTGTCTTCTTGTATCTTTCTCAGTTCGTCATCTCTCTGCTTTTTTTCTTCTTCAGTCAACTCTTTCTGTCTCGGCACTTTCTGCTTTTTCTGCTTTTTCTTGCTGCCTTGTTGTTCGTCTTGCTCTTGTTTTCTTTTCTTTTGAGTTTTCTTCTTGTCTTTCTTCTCTGTCTTATCTTTGCTCGTCTCTGTCTTGTCTTTCTCTGTCTCTGGCTTGTCTTTCTCTCCCTCTGGCTTGCCTTTCTCTCCCTCTGGCTTGTCTTTCTCTTTCTCTGCCTCGTCTTCCTTCTTCTTTTTTTCTTTCTTCTTTCTTTTTTTCTTCTCCTCTGTGCACACAGCTTGCTTGGGGGGGTTTCTCATCCTCTTACCCAAGCTTCCCCCCTCTGGCCATTCCACCCCCTCAAGTGGCTTGTAGTTCTTGTACCGAACTGTAAACTATCTCATTGCACCACTGCGCTTCAGCCGGCCAATTCCACAACGGGGCTTTCGCCTCGTCATAAGGGTCTCGGTCCACATCCGCAGTCCAAGTAAACTTACGGTCTGCACCCACCCTGCCCCACTCAATCCAGTTGTCCTAGGTGTTGACCTCAACGAAGATGATGCCCTCCGCATTCCTGCGCCACCCCAAAAGAGCAGAGACCTGCAGTGTTACAACAACATCAACATGAGCACTGAGGGTAACTTGATTATGAAGGAGAATGTACCTTCAAAGCCATACTGGAGCTTTGGTCCTTCAAAACTGGGAGGATTTTCGAAGGGGTCAGTTGTGCAAAAGGTTTGCCAAAAAATCTGCCGTTATGGCCGAAAAAGTGTGGCCTGGTCACTGCAACGCCCCAGTGTTGCCCTTTTTCTTGTGTCGGCTCCACTTTTTCGAACCTTTTTGGGCAAATTTTTGGGGTTGGGAGGGGTCATGGTGTTTTTGACAATGCGTTAAAACTAAGTGCTCTCTTGGAAAGATTTTTTGCAAACTTGGCCTGTAGCATGTGTTCTCCATGATGCTATTTTTTTTTGTTGCGAAAAACGGTACGTTTTCAGACGTCTGTGCTTGCTTTCAGAAGTCGGTCGGCAAACCTAGTTGCCCAGCCGTTTTGGACGTAGTGCTTTGCTGTACGTCTCCTTGCTTTTTCACTTGAACCAAGGTAAGAAACTTGACTCATTTCATGTTGGCTCTTATTTGCACTGATTTTTTCGCCGTGCTTTTGCTTGCGTGTGTGCACAGTAAGAACTAGGTCGGCAACTAACGAAGTTGCCGACCAAGTTTGGTCTCCCCTGCCTACTGCTGCACAAGGTTCTTTTCTCCACGACTGTGTGTGTATGTTTGCAATGTTTGATCATGGCAATGATAAGTCTTTGTTTGTTTTGCTTGCAGAATGTCTGTGTCTGCTTGAGGCATGAACTTGGCAGGCAAAAACTAGGTACTCTCTCTCTCTCTCTCTCTCTCTCTCTCTCTTTCTTTCTCTCTCCTCTCTCTCTCTCTCTCTCTCTCTCTCCCTCTCTCTCTCTCTGTCGTTACTGACAGTTTCGAAGAGGACGGGACTGCAACCTTTAAGTCCCGCTCCCTTCGAAATTGCCACTGATTGACTGGAAAGTCAGGTCTCTCTCTCTCTCTCTCTCTCTCTCTCTCTCTCTCTCTCTCTATCTCTCTATCTCTCTCTCTATCTCTCTCTTGCACTTTTGCTTTTGCGTTGCTGCACTGCGCGGTTGATGACGGACCTGACGATTCAATCGTCCTAGCGGGGAGAGGGAAGGGTCACTTGCGTCCCCTCGCGGGACGCAATACCCATGCCAGCCCCGAGGCCTTAGTCTGATAGCCAGGAATGCTTTGCACTTTACTGTTCTGCAGTGCCTCCTTAATGGTATATGGAAAGATTTCTTGTAATACTGGTGTTAATTGACCTACTACTGCTTCGCCAAAAGCGGTTTTTGAATCATTTGTTTCAATATTACCATCATATCCAACACTGACATTTATAAATTCTCCGTCAGGATTTTCTGCGATTAAGTTTCTCTGGTGAATTTTCATTGTTTGTTTATATAAAAAATCGCTCGCGATTTTGCTATATAACACAAATTTTCAATTTGTTTGTATATAAACAAAAAAAATAATAAATCTAAATTTTTTAAAATTTTTGTTTTGGCTGAATTGTGTTTATGAAATAGAAATTATATTTGACCCAACCTGAACCTCCCGCTGAGTGATTGCTACGCTTATGTGCTGATGAGCATTATTCTGTGTAGTCCTAATGAACTCCCATCGTCTCTCATTGGAAAGGTCAAGCCCGCTAACTTCATTTTGGTCTTTGCTCCACAGCGGGCGGGTATTATCCCAAGTATCAACCCAGAACCAGTTGTATTGATACACGTTTGAATTCATCAAAACAGAACCTTCAAGCTTAGGTTTCAAGCACATATAATCTTCAAAACTAGCGGGAAATATTTCAAATTCCTGAAGTCGTGCCCCGTCAAGTGTGGTGTGAAAACTGGTAGTCTTAGCGTTTGCTCTGTTATCAATATCATAAGCGGTATTCTTGTTTTCTGTGTTGTGAAAGAGTGTGTGATAAATTTTCTTCAACCTTTTACCATGTCCCCTATCAAAGCGGAGAATTATATTTTGTGTAGTGGATTGAGCGATGGAATTTTTATAAACATAAGGATAATCAAGATTAAAACTCATACCTTCAGCACTTGCCACCTTTTGTTGAATTGATTGAATGACATCGGGATTAGTCTCTACCGCAAGGAACAAGTTAAGATTAGCAACCCTTACATTACCAGCGGCAGCAACAAGCGCTCCGCCAGCAATTGATAAGGGGTCGTTATTGTAATAATAAATTTTAGGGGTCTGTTGCCACACAATCCGCATATTCAAAATCTCTGGAAACATAATAGTCTTATCAAGAGCAAAAATAGTATTGTAAAGCATACCCAGATTTATCTTAACACTGATAGAAGGCTCAGCAGAAGTAATAGAACCGCCAGAGAAATACTTAGGCTCCTTGTAAGCGACATTGACGACAGAGAGTTGCCCACTTCCATCCGCGATACAGGTATCATTATGGCGACGGACATTAACAACGGGCTCACCAAACATAGCCTTAAACCTAACGGCAACATCTCCACCTACATCCGTCATTGTTGTTCTAAAAGTCTCCTTTACTATTTGCGAAGTTGAGATATTAATCTTACTATCAGCATTACACTTTTGAAGCATACATCCCGCACCACTTCCATTATCGTGATTTTCAAGTGTCAGAAAGTCCTTCATAGAAGTTTCAGCCTTCCAAATAATCTTTGTAAAATTACCCACTTCATTTACATCACACAGATAAACACCGCTACAGGTTTGAAGTTGAATTTGTCTAATAGGAGCCAGACAATCCATATAGCATTTGTTATAGTTCGCTGCAATTGCTGGAGGATCATAAGTAAAACTCAAGACAGAGCGGGCTAAGTTAAATGGCCTGCTGATAAGGTCAAAGTTGCTTTCTTGTCCTCCTGCGGTAGTAACAGTAATAGCCCCCGCACCTTCTCTCGGAGTTAGTTTATTCAAGCGATACGAAGCACTGATGTAGTCGGTTCTAGAAAAGTTTAGTTCGCCTCCGTGTTGAGTTGACATTTTTTGTTTTAGGTTTTTTGAAGTAGCGTAAATAAACTAATTCACCAGAATATATTTATAGAAAAAAAATAATTAAATCAAAAATAATTATCCAGATTTTAACAAATTGAAAAATGATGTAAATAAATTAAAATAATTAGTCTTTCTGTAAATTAATAATGTCATAACGACTCCCAAACCATTAAGATTAATTGCTTGGTCGTTTTCGTCCGTCAAGTAAACCCTATATACATTATTTGAACTGGCGGATAATTTCTTACCATACTCAGACCCACTTCCGTCGTATATAACGGCACCAAATGGAATTTCGTTGGCTTTGTATATTTCTTGTAGCACGTGATTATCTCCTTCACCAACTAAGTCCGATTGAAGGTATAAAGTCTTTTCACCAGTTAGAATAATTACATTTGGCGATTTGATAAATCATTAGCGAAGAAATATGTTGAATTTCTATCAAACCCCATAACCTCGTGAATACGGGTATCGCCATCAAATATAAACTGCGGTTGAATTCCTTTATTCTCTGACACACTGAATGTCAATTTTCCATCTTCTGGTTCTCTGTTGGTATTATTACTGGATACCACATAAGTATAATTATTTGGGCTGTCTGCCGTCAATATCTCAGATAGTTTATTTTTTAGATTGTTCATTGTGTAGTTTCCCTTAGGTATCGTAATTAAAGCCTCATATCCGTCTTCGCTAAGTGTAAAGGTATTATATGGTGAAGCCACAGAGTAATACGACTTCGGCACATAAATATGAAGTATTTTACAATGTGTGGGGGAATCTAGTCCCTTCATATTAACTTCGTGTGTAAAGTCGCTGTCTGTTCCCGTTATTCTATTTTTATTATTTATGTAATAGATACTACTTGACCTACCCCCTTTGTAGTCCATTGATATTTTAGAATTGCGATTCGTGCTGTCGCACTCTCTCTTATTCTAAAACATCGTTTTTTTTTTTCAAAAAAATTAATGCTTATTGTAATCCTTAAAAGTGCGTAGCCCCCGATGTTTGTTGAAGACGTAGTCTGAAACAAATATCAAATAAAGGTGTCAAAACCATAACCATTCTGTGCTTTTAATTTTTCTGCTTCTTCTTCTTTTAAATCTGTGAAACCCGAACTAATAAACTTAAACCTGTTTCCTTTCGCCCGCTCCATTAAAAACCTCATACTATGCCAACCACATGTGTCTGAGGTGTTTGATTGATTTTTTAACTTTATTTACTTTCATTAATAGATATGTGCTTGGGTGGCTTCGGTCAATTAGTTGTTTCATTTGTTGTTGGAAGTCTTCAGTAGGTTCATAAAGTGCTACAGGGTCATACACTTCCACACTCCTGTCTTTATCTAGACTTATCCGTACGGCGATCAAATGAGACCCCGCTTGTTTGTGATTGTCCAAATTCATAATAAATCCATATCGCTTTCTGCTTCCTGGCTTCAACTTGTAAATTTCATCACTGGCTATCGCTCCGAGATACCATCCATATTTTTTCATGATATCGTCTATTTCATTAGTCATTAGTCCCCGCCCTCACCCTGTTGCTCTTCTGGCTGTTGCTCGTCTGTCTGTGGTTGCTGTGGCTCTGGCTCTGGTTGCTGTGGCTCCTCTTGCTATGGCTCCTCTTGCTGTTGTTGCTTCGTAGAACTGTTGCTCGGTGATGGTAGCGGTTGGGGCATCCCTTCATCAACATTTAAATCCGCTGAAACTTGTTTATCTACATTTGGGTCTATAGTCATTTTGCTAGTTAGAGTTTTTACAAAGTCCTTTTTATTCATTGTGTGCCTCCAATCATTGCGGGATAGATATTTTTTTATTATTTTAATTGAAAATACCTTATCAATTAATTTTTCTAACGTCTTCGCTCCATTCCCTTTTTGTTCATTAATACCTATATATGCTTCATATCTAGCATCATCCGCTACTTTTCTTTTTACGTTTTCATTTCATTTCCAACATCAATATTAAACCTTTTAATCATGTTAATTATCCACTTTGAAGTGTCTTTGTAATTTAATTTTTTATGACCTTCACTATCTATTCTCTTTTTTAAAGCCTGTGCTAACTCTTTTATAGTAATGTTTGGGTGATAAGTTTTTGAAAGTCCAGAGATTAAAAATTGATTAATTTGTAAATTTTCAAGATGCTTACCCTTTTCTTCCGCCTTCTTTTTTTTCCTTTTCAAGTTTTTCTTTATATTCTTCTGCTAACTTTTTCTGTTCTTCTGAAGATGTTGCTGTGGCTATAGCCGTCTGAATATCTTGACTGGCTTTTTGTAAGTCTTTGAGACTCATCTTTTTTATGAACTTATCTGTATATCCTGCTAATTTCAGTGTTTCAATATCTTTCCGCTTTTGCTTTTTTTCTTCCTCATATTGCTCTTTCGTTTTCAATGGTGTTTCATCTCCTAATTTAGGTAATGGTGGTGCTTGTGGCGGTGCTCCTAATGGTGGTGCTTGTGGCTGTCCCTGCTGCGGTGGCATAATATATTGATATTGTGGTGGCGGTGGTAATGCTTGTATCCTATTTTTTCTGTCTTTTTCATATTTTACATATTCTATGAGTTTTTGCTCCCTTCTTAGTTCTCTGGCTTTTTGTTCTTGTCGTTCATTAATATCCGCTAGTTCTCTTTTATGTTCCCTGTTCTTTATTTCTTTTTGTTCCTCGGCATCGGCTATGTCTTTTCTTTCCAACCTCTTCTTTTCTTTTTCAATCTCATCCCTTTTCTTCTTTTCCTTTTCTTCCTGCTCGTGTATTAACTCATATTTCTTTTGTAAGTTGCTTTGTATCTGGTTTCTGTTCTCATGTTCAAGACGATTGAAATCAGATTTGATTATTTTTTCCCTTGGTTTGCGAGTTGCCCTTTGCGACTTTGGCTTACCAATATATTTTAAAAACAACTTAACGATTTGAAGTGTGCTCATATCATTTGTTTTCTTACCAAAATTAAGATAATATTTTTTACCCTTTTGGATAATATATGGCCTCCCGCTCTTATTCCTATACACTCGCGGGGGTCTTACCTTAGGTTTCTTTGTTTTTTTGGTTTTAGCAATCATTGTATAGATAGTTTAGAATTGCGTTTCGTGCTATCGCACTCTCACTTATTCTAAACCATCGTTTTTTTATTTTAGGAAAAAATTAATCTGTTTTCGATGGTTATGGAAGGGGCTATGCCCCTTTCCAAACCCGCTGGCGTATGGTAGGGGGTGAAACCTCCTCCAAACAAACGGGAGTTGCGATAGCAACGAGAGTGTAGTTGATAACTATCAGCGAAACTTTACAGCCCCTCCTCGTTGCTTTCCATATCCGAGTTTTGATGCTGTAGCACTAACACTACCTGCGTAAGGCACCCCAATGCTACTCAATGCCCCCGCAGTTCTAGAGATTACCTTATTATCGCGAAGGAATTTATTAACAGCCAAGGCCGTTTTTCCGACCTTAGCACAGTTAATCTTTCCTCCCTTTTGCCCACTCTTCTTCTTGGTTTTCTTTTTTCCTCCCTTCTATGGCATTGATGGATTGTATCCGATGTTATATCCTGATGGTTGTGAAATTATCACTGGTGATACTGGCATATATTATAAAGATTTTAAAAAATCTTTCAGCAAAAATAAAAAAATAATTCTAAAAATATTATTTCATGCGATAGGCAAAATGTTTTCTTAATTCATCATCAACACTTGAGACATAAAGAAAATTAAATCTCTCCTTTGTTGCTTCGTGATACTTTTGAAGAAAACAATCAAAATCAAAAGATAAGTCTAAGTGTTGATACACGAGTTCCATTTTATCCTGAGCCTGGCCCGGAAAGAATAACAAATAATCTAACTGCTTAATGGCTTCTGGCCGTAGGTCGTTCAGATACTGGCTTGACATAATCCCCTTACTTTTATAGTGTCTGTTCTTTTTTTAACAAATCGCTTACTGACTTATCTCTTAATCCACTTTCTAAATCGTCCAAAACAAAAACAACCTCTGGCGAAATATACTTACTTGGTCGCTCTTTTGGTGCCTCCGCGGCGCTCTGTTTCTTTTCCTTTCCGAAATAAAGAAGTTGTGGTTTCTCTATTTCCTCTTTGTCCTGTTTTATTTCTCCTTCGTGTTGCTCGTCATGTCTGTTCAGTTTGTCAAGTTCATAGTCTATCACATCAACAACATCTGATTTAAGAAAGGTGTATATTGCCATTGGGTTTCCCCTGTTCTTAAAGTGCTTAACCATTGCTTTATAAATGTAGTCCTTGTGAATTGTTGAAGCAATAATGACAATACGGGTTTTTCTGTCTTTAGTCCGTTTCCGTATTTCAAGAGTGCTGTCGTTTTCCCGCTCTTCTTACGGGCGAGTAGAAATATATTGGAATACGTTCGCCTTCCTGCTTTACCGGCTTAACTTTTACATTGTTAATCTTCAGCATCTTATATTATTATCCTAAGAATTCCAAACACACAACAATTCTGCCTGCTAAATTTCCTGTGTCAATATTTCCGCTGTCAGTTTCAAGGACTTTAAATGTATATTGTCCGTCCGTCCATCCAACGACACCTAAATTATAACTAAGGTTTGAAATGTTTCCTATATTACTATCAGCAAATGTGCCGATAATTCCAATTCTGTCCATATAAAGAGTTCTGGTTTTGGTTTCAGTCTGGTCGTTCATATAATGAATAAACTTAACATTCTTTTTGGTTGGTGTGAATGACATTTGAATATTTTTATTAATTGTTTTGCTCCCCACAAAATCATTGCTTAGAAAAACAATCTTTTGGTATTTGAATTCACTCATAAATTATATAATATATAATATATTAAAAAAATGATTTTAATATTCTTGTTTATGTGGTCTGTGTTAGGTCGAACTGCCTGCGACTTTTACTCGCGGGTAAGCGAAAAAAAGAATGAGAGTTGTGCTTATTGTATAAAGCAAGGAATAGAAACTAAATTTAAATGCCTGTATAAACCTTTCAGTGATTGGTGTGTTAGTTTTGATGAAGCCCTGCCGTTAATCTGTGCAGGCGATAGTTCTTGGTATAAAATACATTTATATGAATGCTCGTCTTTTTGAAAAAAGGACACAAAAACTGGGTTTCCTTTCTTTGAACTAGAAAGTGATGGAAGGCAAATTCTTATGAGTAAAGTCAAAATTCCGATGTAAGTGTTAGCAACCTCACACGGTAAGTTCTTTTCAGATAGCCTCACGATACAAAGGGTTATAATAGCGATAATGATACCCATTTGAAATAAGTATTAATAAGTCGGCTGTCGGTTTTTCGCTTAGTCAAACAGCAATCCCAGCTGTCCTCGTATTCATGGTCTAATTTTTTTTCTTCCTGCTTAATTTGGACATCTAGCACGCGGTTCTTCAACTCTGGTGTTAGTTCGCCATCTAACTCTATGACTGGCGGTGGTGGGTGTAATCTAGGTGGCATTAGGAGGAAACACGACTGCTCGGATTTCTTGTAATATATTAAGTAAAAGTTTATTTTCTTTTTCTAAATTAACTACCTTTTCCGATAACTCCTGTGTGGCCTTAATTAACGGGGCAATAAACTCGGAATAACCTATACCATAACCGACATCACCACTATCAACACATTAACATCTTCTGGATTAACGCTCACACCTTTCAATTCGCATTCTTTTCTTTGCTTTGGACACGGAACCATAATTGTTTCTTTTATAAAACCGTCAAAATCTAGCATATTCATTTCTGTTAGTATGTCCTCTAATTCTTGTGCTATTAAGCCAGTCCTACATTTTTTTTTAATCATCAATCATACGATAGCAGACTGGATTTAAATTATTAATAAAATCTAAGCCTAAGCATTCCTTTATATGTTCTTTTTTTCTCCTGTCTGAATATTGAATTGGATTAGACAATACCCATAATTGTCCATCGCTTGCTTTCAAAGACATTAAAGCAGTATTTGAACTATTCTCCCATATGAACCCACTCGTTGAAGAATTATTCACTCTAAATCTAAAAGCATAAGAAGTTAATCCTCCGCCTACTCCTCCTGCTGGTGCTGTTCCTTCATTTAATGCTTTATTTGCTCCAGACTGAGACATATAAATCCCCCATGCTGAATCAGCAATATCCCATACAAATTTTCCTCTCGCATTCGTCCCGTCTGTTTGTCCTTGAATTCCTATTTTCGCTCCATTATTAGTTGTGGTCGTTAGCACCCCAGAATATGTCATTCCCGCATTCGCCGTTATTAGTCCACTTTCTGTTAATGTTGTTGTTGATATCCCCGCATTTGCCCTTATCACCCCACTCGCCGTTATTGCCTTTGTTGTTAATAAGCCTGCTGTATCAAGTTCAAGAGCCACAGACCAAGGAACAGCAGTCCCAACACTTTTCCCACTATCATACAAAAATCTAAGTTTGTTGGAAAATTTATTAATTAAAAAGTTTGAAATCGCATAACTTGATTTCCATCCCGCGCCATCTAAATAAGCATCAAAACCCATATTTATGCTATTATGTCCTAAATTAAATAGTCCAAATGTAGGATATATATCTTCTGTTGTAATCGCTTGTATATGTGCTCCAGCAGTATTATTATTAAAAGTCCCATACAATTCTAAACCCGCTGTCGTACCTATTCCTTTTGTTGTGTTTTCTATAACTATTGGTTTGCCTGTTGCTGTTGTTATTTTACCACGTTGTTAATATTGTTGTAGTCATGCCTGCAGTTGAAGTAATTGATGTTCCCGTTATTGTTCCAGCACTTGTTATGTTGTTTGAGTTCATATCTAAGTCCCCATAAAATCGCATACCCCCAGCATTGTTAAAACGGACAATGTCAGATGAAGCACTTTTATTATCCAAAAGTTTTGAAATATAAAGACCTGCTCCTTTTACATCAAATGCCACATTCGTGAATACATAACCTCTTTGGTTCGCGGTTCCACTTGTAGCAGTATTTAGAGTAAATAAGAAATATTGATAATCACCTGATGTCTGTGAAAAGAATATATCTCCTCCATTTTGGTTTAATATCCTCGCCCTATTATATGTTATATTTCCACCATTAATGATAACTTGATTATTAAAATCGGCGTTGTTCGTTAAAGTTAGATATTTTATCGTTGTGCTCGTCCCGTTGTGTTTTAATTCCTGTTATTGTTTGGTCTCCTGTTAGTTTCACACAATTGTCATCCAGATATTGCCTATTTACCGCTTCATTCGCATTTTGTGGTGCTCCTAGATTAACGATCCGACTACTATTACAATCTAAGCCAGTAGCATTAAACCACGAAACAATCGTCCCATCAATAATAAACTTATTTTTTCGCTGAAATTTCAAAGTTGTAATAAGTATTTGTTTTCATATCCAAACTAGCAATTGACCCGATATTACTGGTAGAATTGAAAACAATGAATGTTCCCTTTGTTGTTGAATTGATTGAATTCCCAGTAATTTCAACACCACTGCTATATGTCTTAATTCCTGCTACGGTTTGGTTTCCTGAGGTTTTAACTGCCGAAGTATCAAGAACAGAAACATCCACACCATCAACAAGATTTACATTTGTTATATTTTGATTTCCCATATTTAGTCCTCCCGTCATACTAGCAGTGCCGTCTAATCTAAGAAAGGGTGAGTTTGTGTTTCTCCATTGTCCAGTGCTATAAATGAGTAGTTGATTATCTGATGCTGTTGTTATAATCACATCGCTATGTGTATCAATACTTCCACTCGCCGACACTTTCGCCGTGTTCGTATCGTGCTTTGATAGCCAAGTTGTGATAGACCTGCCATTTAGTTGATTTACATTTGTAATGTTTTGACTTTTCATATCAAGACCAGCACTCGCATTTATTATACTGCTAAATGTTTTAATTTCTCCTATGGTTTGGTCTCCTGTTAGTTTGACCACCGAACCATCAACTGCGAGATTAGCGAGATTAATTCCATTATACGTAGAAGCCCCTGCAATAGCATAACCACCCATATTTAGTCCTCCTGTCATACTGGCTGTGCCGTCTAATCTAAGAAAGGGTGAAGTCGTATTTCTCCATTGACCTGTGCTATAAATAAGCAGCTGATTATCTGCTGGGAAGCCTGTTATTGTCACATCGCTGTGGCTATCTATACTTCCACCTGCTGAAACTTTATTATTATTATCATTATGCTCAAATATCTATTTATCAACATGTTTGGTATTTAGTAAATTTACTCCTGTTATATTCAAATACCCTCCCATATTAATATTGCCGAATTCATCAACATTTATCGGAAATGTTTATTTACCAAGTTATTGAATTATATGTTAGATAACTATTAGCGGCTATTGGCGCGGTTATGACTACATCAGAAAGTGTGTCAATTGAACCGAGGGCGGTATTCTTCCATTTACCATCTACATAATTATATGTTAAGTATTGACCGACCAATGGTGCAGATATGTTTGTGTCTATCAAATTATAAAGGCTGGTTTGGTGCGGATCGGAAGTATTGCTTCTGTGTTGAGTTGATGCTTTGACTTCGTCGTTGTCCCTCACTCGTTTCTCTGTATAGTATAAATTTTTTCCTTCTTTGATATCTGATGTTGATTTTAAAGCGAGACGTGTGTCAAAGCGGTTATCAGTGCAATAATAATTAAGCCATTCTTTTAGGTCTGTTGTTGATGTTAAAGCGAGACGTGTGTCAAATCGCGCATCAGTATAGTAAAGATTTATTGAGTCGGAATCTTCTGGCACTCTGTCAGTGTTTAAACCCACTATGTTGGTATTGGTTAGGTCGAGGTTGGCGATTGAAAGGATATCTGTCGCGATTTCTGACAAACCGAGTAATGATTTATATTGACTCATTATATATCAAATAAATATTTAATTTTAAAAATACTAAAATATAATAATCTTAGCATAGAATATTTTTAGAATAAGCGAGAGTGCGAAGCACGAAGCGAGATTCTAAAATGCCCAGTCCTGAAGCGAGCCGACAAAATTGGGGAAAAGCAATTGATGGAATTAAACAAAAGGCTAAGCAGAGAAAAATGGAACATGCTAAAAAGGTTTTGGAACAATACAGAAATGCTGTTAAAAGCGAAGACGAAGATATGGAACGAAAAATAGCAGAGATAGAAAATAAGAATTTAGCAACAGATATCATTAATGAGAAGGACCAAGATGACACACCCGAGCAGAGTGAGAGTGAAGATGAATGCGATTTTACTGATATCATCGCTGAAAAGATGGCGAAAATGAAGATAAGAAGAAAGAAAGCGGAAACTAAGAGAGAAAAGAAGAAGAGTAAGAAACCGGAGCCTGAGTAGGAGAGCGAAGAAAGTGAAAGCGAAAGCGAAAGTGAAGAAGAAGCAACAAAACCGAAGAAAGGGAAAGGTAAAAAATCAAGCAGTGTGAGTGTGAAAGTATATAATCAATCTTCTGGTGGTGCTAAAAAAGAAAAAAATGATGTTGAAAAATGTTTCTTGAAGTTTTAAAAGTTTGAAATCAATAATTCTCTTACTGCTTTTCTGTCAAACCATTTAATACATAAGTTGTTTTCACTTTTCTTATCTTATAGTCTTTAAAAAGATGTTTCATTTTTTCTGAATAGTTATACGACAAAATAAAGTTTCCTTTTATTCCTTTCAACACATTAAATATTTCTTCTGTTGATACGTAATGATTATATCCCCATCCTTTTTTTTCACCTTCTTCGTATGGAGGGTCAAGGTAGAAAAATGTGTCAGGCGAGTCATATTTTTTATCACCGCTTTAAAATCTTTATTTAATATAATAGTATCTTTTAATTGATCTTTTATTTTGTTTATGTTTTTCTTAAAATTATCTCTCGAAGCAGGACGACTATAATTTCTTTGATCAGCGAAAACCTCTCTCTTTCCTCCGAATGAGTTAAAAGATAAATATAAATTCCTGTAAAGTCGCATACTCTGTTCTTTGGATTTACCTTTTTTTAAATTTTTAAAATTTGCTCCTTGAAGGTGTAAAATCATATTTATTAATTGTTTCTGCTGACACCTTTTTCATATCTTTCCATATGTGATAAATATCTTTATCTAAATCATTGATTACTTCCAAATTGACAGGCTCTTTTTTTTCTAAATATGCTTCCAGCACCGACGAAAGGTTCCACATAAATTTTGTGAGTTGGTATCAATGGAAGAATGACTTTTTTAAGAAAATGTTTTCCTCCTACCCTTGGAAAAAATGACATAGAATATTATCTAATATATAATATATCATGGACAATAAACATGTAATTATTGATACAGAAGATACGCCTACGGGAGAAGTAGTTAAAACAAAAGAGGAGGAAGCACTTGAAATTCACCACCAGAAAAAGAACCCGAAAATATGTAACACGATATGGGTTGATAAACCATTAGACTAAGTTTTTTTTGACTTAGCGGATATGAGTAAGATAAAAGATAAGAAAGGAAATAAGGGCTATGCTTGAATGCTTGTCTGGATAGATTGTAATTCCCGATATTTAATAATCATTCCATTAAAAATAAAACAGCAAAAGAAGTTTATTATGCTTTAAAATCAATAAAATATAAACAAAAATCAATTACTACTGACAGCGGGGGAGAATATAAAGGAGCGACCCGCGAATATTTTATTGAAAATGGAATTAAACATGATGTAGTTGAAGTGGGCGATCATAGAGCATTAGCGGTTGTTGATAGAGTTATAAGAAGTATAAGGAGATGGCTTGACATTTTATTTGAAACCAATCGTAATTTTGATTGGGTTAGTTATATTCAGGACTTAGTCAATGCTTATAATAATAAAGTTCATTCTACAACAGGAAGCAGACTGATTGATATTTTTACCAGCCGTGATAAGAATAAACAGAAAATCAATCGTGATCATTTAATTGATGACTATAGCATTGGCGATAAGACTACTATAGGTACCACTATAGCACACTTATCTTTATATTCATATACATAAATTTAGCCCATTTCGCCATATTTCGCTCTCCTATTAATCAACAAAAGCGAGCAAAGCTAGAAAATCGCACTTTTTCGCAAACTATTAATACTAGGCCTCCTTATCCCCCTTTTCTTATTCTTTCTCGGTGTGCTGAGCCCCCTTATCTTTTTCCAAAAAAAAAAATGTGCTCTGTATTGAAAGTTTGTAAATAAAAGAATAAATATTATTTAAAAATGAAAAATTATATTATATACATATAAATAATATAAGATGGGCAGAACCAAAGTATTTACAGACGAAGAAATCAGGCAAAGGAACTCAGAACGAATGAAAATCTATAATATAAAAAACAAAGAGAAAGCACAGCAGAGGGCTAAGGACTACTACAACAAGAACAAGGAGGTCATATTGAAGAAAGCAAAGGAGAAAAGGGAAAAGGAGAAGGTTGATCTCGCAAGGATGAAACAACTCCAGAGGCTCGTTGAAGGACTAAATATCGCCCTGTGAAAAACGATATAAATTTTATGTTAAGGATATAATATATATTAGTATATAGATAAAATGTATATGTCTATATAGATATATTTATTTTTATTTTTGAAAAATCAAAACCCTAATATAACCATGTCAAGCATAGACTACGGGGGACAAACTTGGAACCTTGACAAACTCGCAGAACAGGGCATACAATACCAAATACGGCAAAACAAACTCTATGTAAAAAAACCAAACGGAAAGAGGTTTTATGACATAACAACACCAAGAGGGGCACTACCAAACCCCGAGCAGTATGTAATGGCCGACAGAAAACAAAGGGAAATAAAAGAGAGGAAAAGGGATGAACCAAATGTCATAGACTTCAATGGTTATAAATTAATACGACAAGACATAAAACACGATTTACCAGTGGGGCAGTCATTGTATAATGTAAAAATCAATATAAACTTTTCTAAAAAAATTAAAAAGTTTTCGTTGGAAGATATTATAAAAATGATTGGCACAATCGTAGATGATTTTAAGACTTTATATAAACCAAACGACAAAATACAAGTAAGGATATCGGCTATTCCAGAGTCGTGGAATGTTCAATCAAATTCTCTAGTAAAAGTAAAAGACTTTAACTTAGAAGATATATAAGAAAGACTCACAAAAATCTTGCAATCAAACGACGAAGTGTGGATGGACAAAGAAGGGGCAACTATGGAGTTGATTGATTTCAATTTTATGGGAGTGAGGATGCCTGAGGGAGGGGCTAGATTGAAAGCAATAACACAGGAGGATATTTACAAAAAGAAAGGAGTGATACAAATAAACAATGACGACAACATATGTCTGGCAAGGTCTATTGTAGTTGCTAGAGCAAAGATAGAGAAACATCAAAAATATTCACAGATAAAGGATGGACGTAGAATTCAAGACGAACTGGCAAACATTTTACACGAGGAGGCTGGTGTCATAAAAGATTTATGCGGACTTCCTGAGGTAGATGTGTTTGCCAGTCATATAAAATACAACATAGCAATTGTTGAATTTCCAGACAAGATAATATATAAAACTGAATTAAAAGATGAAAAGGAACAACCATACAAACACATATACGTACTCAAAACCAAAAATCATTACGACACCATAGTGAGCATGAAGGCCTTCTTATCAAAACGAAACTTCTGTGAGCAGTGTATGAAAGGTTATGAGCATAATCATTCCTGTGTGGCGAAATGTAATACATGCCTTACGGATGGATGTAAGGGGTATAATAAAATAACAAAACGGAAACAATGCAAAAAATGTAATCGTAAATTTCCAAATGATGAATGCTTCAACAATCACACAGCCACCACATGCGACAACAAAAAGAAATGTCTTAACTGCTCTAAGACTTACACAGGCGAACATAAGTGCGGTTATGACAAATGTAAAACTTGTAAAATATTACAACCCTTTGAGCATAGGTGTAATATGAAACAAAAAGAAATACATAAGCCCTCTGATAAATATGTGTTCTTTGATTTTGAGGCAACACAAGAGACACACATATCATTAACCATTCAGAGAGTCAGTATTTCACAGACAGCACACCAATCATACGCAAAAGCATAGACGAGTTTTGTAATTGGGCATTTGGCAATCAACACAAGGACTTCACATTCATAGCACATAATGCGAGGGGTTATGATTGTCAATTCGTGCTTAAATGGTTAATAGAAAAAGGCATTTCACCATTTGTCATATATCAAGGGGGTAAGATTATGATGATGGCTGTAGGCAAGATTAGGTTTATTGATAGTCTATCTTTCCTAACTATGCCCCTGTCTGATTTCCCTGAGACTTTTGGTTCAGATGAATTAAAGAAAGGATTTTTCCCTCACTTCTTCAATACTGAGGCAAATCAAAATTATGTAGGGGCAATACCAGACAAGGACTATTACGGCTACAACACATTTTCAAATCATAAACGACAAGAATTTCTGAAATGGTATGAAGAACAAAAAGACAAAGTGTTTGATTTCAAAAAAGAAATGGAAGCATATTGTCATAGTGATGTGGATATATTGAGAAGGGGGTGTATGAAATTTAGAGAGAGTTTTCTAGAATTTGGCATAGACCCATTCCAATACACAACTATCGCATCTACCTGTATGGCATTATATAAAGCAATCTATATGCCGACAGATAGCATAGCAGTCATACCAACACACAGAACAGACAAAGCAAAAACGAGCAGTATGTGCGTGGAGTGGCTATCATACAGAGAGAAGAAAGACAATACAACCATACAGCACGGATTAAATGGAAAAGAAAAAATGATACATTTAAAAGGTGCAGGTAAGGCATACTTAGACGGATATGACCCGAAGACAAAAACGGCATATGAGTTTCATGGGTGCTACTGGCACGGGTGTCCTGAGTGTTATGACGGCAATCAAATGAATAAAGAGCAATCCGTTAATAAGACATTTGGACAATTATACAAGGAAACAAAACGACTGGAAACTTTAATAAAGCAACACGAGGAAGTGAATAATTTAATAACAATATGGGGTTGTAAGTGGAACAGAATAAGAGTAAGGCAGGAATTCAAAAGGAACATAGAAGAGACATTAATGGAGCAAGAGACTATCAACCCACGACACGCGATGTTTGGGGGAAGGACAAATGCTTTACCTTTATATTGGAGGGCAATGAATGAACAACAATACGCCAAATACATAGACATATGCTCCCTCTATCCGTCTGTTATGTTTAATGACCCCTATCCTCTTGGACATCATAAGGTAATCAAAAACACACATGCATTACAAATGTTAAATCAAAAGACAGCATTTGGATTAGCCAAAGTAAAAATGCTACCGCCTAGGGGACTAATTCACCCTGTCCTACCCTGTCAAGATAGAGGAAAGATGATGTATTATTTATGTAATACGTGTGGAAAGGAAAACCTACAAGACAAATGCGAGCACAACGACACAGATATGGCACTCACAGGGACTTGGGCAACACCACTCATTTATAAAGCAATGGAAAAAGGTTATAATATCATTAAAGTTTATGAGGTGTGGCACTGGGAACAACAGACAACAACACTATTCAAAGACTACATAAAAACCTTTCTACAAGTAAAGCAAGAGGCAAGTGGCTACCCGTCAAATGTGGAAACGGAGGAACAAAAAGACAATTACATAAAGGACTATGAGGAAAAGATGGGTATTAAGTTGGACAAAAGCAAAATAGAAAAGAATGAAGGAAGGAGGGCAGTCGCAAAACTATGTCTGAATTCTCTGTGGGGAAAGTTTGGACAACAAAGCAACAAGACACAGACGACAATCGTCAGGAGTGAGGCAGAATTATACAAAATACTAAATGACAAAGACATAAACGAAATCTCAATCAATATGATAAATAAAGAATGCCTTGAACTATCCTACAATCTACACCCCGAAAAAGTGTCAGACCCTTACAACACAAACATATGTGTGGCTTTATTCACAACAGCACACGCACAAATGAGATTGTATGATATGATGGATAGATTGGGAGACAGGGTATTATATCACGACACAGACAGCATAATATATTCAGTTGATGAAAAACAAGGACAGACAACAATACCGACAGGTGATTTATTAGGACAATGGACAGACGAACTAATAGACAAAAAGACAAAAGTAAGCAGAAAGATAACTACGTTTGTGGGCTCGGGGCCGAAGTCCTACGGCTACATATTAAACGACGGCACAACAAAAATGAAACTGAAAGGCTTTTCTATGAACTACGACACTTGCAGGAAACTGAACTTGGTAAATATGTTTAGTGTGATAAGTAATGGTCTGGGAATAAAGGACGAAGAACTATCAAAGAAAGCATATGAGGAATTAGAAGCATTATTGGAGACAGAAGGAGAAAAGCACATAGCAAAGAATGTGGCTGAGAATGGAAATGTAGCAATACACAACCACAGCAAAATTACGAGGAACAAAAAAGACAAAACGATTACCTCCGAACATTTGAAAAAGATATTCTCATTTACTTACACAAAAAGAGTAATACAGCCGATTAAAGAGAACCATATCTCTACACTACCTTACGGATTTTAAATGATGTTTTAGAATTGCGCTCACAATCTGACTGATCGTCAGATATCCCGCTTATTCTAAAACATCGATGTTTTATCAAATATCTCAAACAAGTTTGAGATTGCGAGAATGAGCGAAGCGAATGAGAATCAAGTTGATAAATAGATAATTAATTTTTTTTTCAATAAATTTTTTACCAGTCTATATAGACCAATGACCACCCTCACCAGACTATGTGAGAAGTTTGAGAAACTCTCTATTGAAAATAAAAAAGAAGCATTTTCTCTTACCGATGTTAAAAAGATAATTACTGACGAATCCAAATGATTGAAAATGCACGGGCAGGCAAGCCAAGGGATACTTTTCCATTTGGTAAGTATAAAGGTAAGAAAATTCAAGATGTAGCGGTTATTGATAAGCCATACCTTGAATGGGTTATGAAACAGCCGTGGTTTGAGAAATTTACTGACCTAAAAAGTGAAGTAAAAAAATATTTACAATAAAAATTAATATTTACTTTATATATATCAATGACAGACCTGAACACCAAACAGGACTACTGAGTGAAATTGAAAAATGGAGCCTTGACAGCGAAATTAAGAAACCTTCAATTAAATGGACTAAGCCTGATATTGTTTCTTTCTATGAGCAATATAAACCACGTGATGACAATGTGAAAGTAGTTATACTTTTAGAAAACGTGTTGGACGAAGAGCCGAGCACACCTTTTAAGGAGACTGATTTAAAAGAGACTGGAATTACCGAAATAAAGGCTACTGTAGGCGAAGAGATAGCACAAAATAAAACCGATATTTTTCTTCAATATGGTAAATATAAAAAAATGAAAATTGAAGATGTTGCTAAGATTGATAAACCATACCTTGAATATTTAATTCAACAACCTTATTTTAATAATAAAGATGCGGTAAAAAATATCTATGATGATACATCGCTTTCCGCTTATTATTTTTTTTGCTTTATTGGTCTTCAACGAAGTTAGCGATAATATTGACATTTCCTCCTCCACCAGCAGAGACAGACTTCTGCGTAAAAGTTAATACATCACTCGGCGATAGGTATATATCATAACTTCTAAGATTGATTTGTTGAGTTGAAGCACTATTTACATATAGTTTAAAAATTGTTGTTCCGTTTGCGATAGCACTCGCCTTTGTGTCAGTATCTACAATTGAATACTTAGAATCAACATCTGCAAAACCTGCTCCAGTTAGTGTTCCATTTAATACCATTCTGACAACATTCGACTTAGTATCTTCATTTGTAATACTTATCAAAGTTGGATAAACATTTGAATAATTTGTTAAATTAGCACCGCCCGCATCAAATACCGCTTTGTTTCTTATACTAATAATAGGACTTTCAGTGGTGTTTGATGTTTTACTTCCTTCCACTTCGTTTTTTATACTTGTGTTTATCGTATTAGTTCCCTCAATGAATAAACTGGCACTCGCTGTTTTAAGAGTTTGTATTCCAGTCTTTGCATCATTTCTCATTACTGCCGTAAAAGGTAATGTTGTATTTCGCAGGCTTACACCATTATTAGCATTCGCATACTCAATCATATGAACTAATTGAAATAATCCTGTTATGGGATTTTCAATATAAAAGTTAATAGCACCAAAACCTAAATATTGAAATTGAATTTGAAATACATTTCCTTTGCTCCAGTCTAAGTTTGGCATAGCATAATTTCCATCGCAAGGGTCGTCCCAATCTACTTGGTCTATATAATCTACAGCACCTCCCGCACAATGTGCGATATTCATTCCTGCTTGATTTTTGTAAAAATAAAATCCATCAACGAGATCATTTCCTATTCCAATATATGAATAGTAATCTTTTGTATCATCCGTTGTCCATAGAGCAGTAAATCGGGCAAGGACACCTGTTCCAGTTCTATATTTTATTCTCCTTTTACTTACCAGTCTAGCATCCGCCGTAGCATCAGCAGTTGTTTTCAATTCAGCCATATTATTCAAAAATGACACAGACGATTTTGTTTCTGTTTTTGTCCATATCCTAGTATTAATGGTATATGGAAAGATTTCTTGTAATACTGGTGTTAATTGACCTACTACTGCTTCGCCAAAAGCGGTTTTTGAATGATTTGTTTCAACGTGTCCATCATATCCAACACTTACGTTTATAAATTCGCCGTCAGGATTTTCTGCGATTAAGTTTCTCTGATGAGACATTGATATTTTATAATTGTGCTCACAATCTGACTGATCGTCAGATATCACGCGTATTATAAAATATCGTTTTTTATTTTGAAAAAACAATGAATCTATTAATTTTTCACGATGTTTGAAAAACACACGAGAATGAATGAAACGAATGAGAGTGTGGATTTTCAAATATCAACTAATAGAAATTATATTTGACTTAGCCTGAACCTCCCGCTGAGTGATTGCTACACTTACGTGCTAATGAGCATTATTCTGCGTACTGCTAATGAACTCCCATCGCCTCTCATTGGAAAGGTCAAGCCCGCTAACTTCATTTTGGTCTTTGCTCCACAGCGGGCGGGTATTATCCCAAGTATCAACCCAGAACCGGTTGTATTGATACACATTTGAATTCATCAAAAAAGAACATTCAAGTTTAGGTTTCAAGCACATATAATCTTCAAAACTAGCGGGAAATATTTCAAATTCCTGAAGTCGTGCCCCGTCAAGTGTGGTATGAAAACTGGTAGTCTTAGCGTTTGCTCTGTTATCAATATCATAAGCAGTATTCTTGTTTTCTGTGTTGTTAAAGAGTGTGTGATAAATTTTCTTCAACCTTTTGCCGTGCCCCCTATCAAAGCGGAGAATAATGTTTTGTGTAGTGGATTGAGCGATGGAATTTTTATAAACATAAGGATAATCAATATTAAAACTCATACCTTCAGCACTTGCCACCTTTTGTTGAATTGATTGAATGACATCGGGATTAGTCTCTACAGCAAGGAACAAGTTAAGATTAGCAACCCTTACATTACCAGCGGCAGCAACAAGCACTCCTCCACCCGGTGACGAAGCATCGTTATTGTAATAATAAATTTTAGGGGTCTGTTGCCATACAATCCTCATATTCAAAATCTCAGGAAACATAATAGTCTTATCAAGGGCGAAAATGGTATTGTAAAGCATACCGAGATTAATCTTAACGGATAGAAGGCTCAGCAGAAGTAGCAGCACCACCCGAGAAATACTTAGCCTCATTATATTCAACATTAACAAGGCTATAGGTTCCAGCAGTGCCATCAGATAGAGCGGAATCGTCGTGGCGACGAGCATTTACACTAGGCACTTTGAAGTATGTTTGAATTGCGTCTCTAACAGTATCGTAGGCTACTGAAGTATCAATTGCTCGCCTTTCTGCTCTACTACCGATAACAATCTTTCCAGCATTACACGTTTGAAGCATACATCCCGCACCACTTCCATTATCGTGGTTTTCAAGTGTCAGAAAGTCCTTCATAGAAGTCTCAGCCTTCCAAATAATCTTCGTAAAATTACCAACTTCATTTACATCACACAGATAAACACCGCTACAGGTTTGAAGTTGAATTTGTCTAATAGGAGCCAGACAATCCATATAGCATTTGTTATAGTTCACGGCAATTGATGGTGGGGCATAAGTAAAACTCAAGACAGAGCGGGCTAAGTTAAATGGCCTGCTGATAAGGTCAAAGTTGCTTTCTTGTCCTCCTGCGGTAGTAACAGTAATAGCCCCCGCACCTTCTCTCGGAGTTAGTTTATTCAAACGATACGAAGTACTGATGTAGTCGGTTCTAGAAAAGTCTAGTTCGCCGCCGTGTTGAGTTGGCATTTTTTGTTTTTCTTTTTGCTAGCGTAAATTAACTAATTCACTGGAATATATTTATAGAAAAAATAAATAATTCTAAAATTAAATTAATTACCCTACCTCACCTTTAACAAATTGAAAAATGATGTAAATAAATTAAAATAATTAGTCTCTCTGTAAATTAATAATGTCATTACAATACCTAACCCATTAAGATTAATCGCTTGGTCGTTTTCGTCTGTAAGATAAAACCTATATACATTATTGGAACTGGTTGATAACTTCTTACCATACTCAGACCCACTTCCGTCGTATATAACGGCACCAAATGGAATTTCGTTGGCAGTGTATATTTGTTGTAGCACGTGATTATCTCCTTCACCAACTAAGTCAGATTTAAGGTATAAAGTCTTTTCACCAGTTAGAATAATTACATTTGGCGATTTAATAAAATCAGTAGCGAAGAAATATGTTGAATTTCTATCAAATCCCATAACCTCGTGAATACGGGTATCACCATCAAATATAAACCGCGGTTGAATGCCTCCGTTATTTGAAACACTGAATGTTAATTTACCATCCTCCGCTTCCGTGTTTGTATTGTTGCTTGAGACAACATAAGTATAGTCATTCGGACTTTCCGCGGTTAGCACCTCGGCCAGTTTATTTTTTAGATTGTCCATCGTGTAGTTTCCCTCGGGTATCGTAATTAAAGCCTCATACCCGTCTTCGCTGAGTGTAAAAGTATTGTAAGGACTGGCGACTGAGTAATACGACTTAGGCACATAGATATGAAGAATTTTACAATGTGTGGGATTGTCTAGCCCCTTCATATTGACTTCGTGTGTAAAGTCGCTGTCTGTTCCTGTTATTCTGTTTTTGCTGTTGATATAGTAAATACCCGAACTTCTCGCACCCTTATAGTCCATTGTATATTATAGATATTTTATTTAAAATTCTATGTATATATGTATAATTATGAGTTTAAGAAAGTGCTCAAGATGCCACAGTGAAATAAAGGAAGAATATTTTTCAAGAAACAGAAAGGGTGAGTTAAGAAAGTGTTGTAATAATTGCTCAAAAAAATGAATTGTTCAGGTGGAGAATTTAAAATAATGGAGATATTAAAAGGTTTTAATATTAATTTTCAATACAATACCACATATGAAGTTAAGGTTAAACATTTATTACAATGGGATTTCATATTACAACATAATGAGAAACCAATATTTATTGAATATGATGGAATTTTAACATTTTGAACCTGTTAGATTTGGTAGAATTTCTAAAGAGAGAGCAGAAAAAGCATTTCAAAAAACAAAAAAATATGACCAAGTAAAACATACATATTGTCAAGAAAAAGGATATCATTTACTCCGTATAAAATATGACGAAGATGTATCATCTAAATTAATCAAATGGTTTGATGATATCGGTTTTGAATATCTTTAGATGAATGTGTTAAAAGCATCTCCATACCCATTCTGTGCTTTTAACTTTTCCGCTTCTTCTTCTTTTAAGTCTGTGTAGCCAGTAGCGAATTTAAATCTATTACCTCTCGCTCGCTCCACTAAAAATCTCATACTATTCCAACCGCACGTGTCTGAGGTGTTTGATTGTTGTTTTACTTGATTAACCTTCATAAGCAGGTATGTGCTTGGATGGCTTTTGTCTATTAGTTGTTTCATTTGTTGTTGAAAGTCTTCTGTTGGCTCGTAAAGTGCTAATGGGTCATAGACTTCCACTGACCTGTCTTTATCTAGACTTATCCATACTGCGATCCAATGAGACCCTGCTTGCTTGTGATTGTCCAAATTCATAATAAATCCATATCGCTTTCTGCTTCCTGGCTTCAACTTGTTGATTTCATCGCTTGCTATCGCTCCGAGATACCATCCATATTTTTTCATTATGTCGTCTATTTCATTAGTCATTAAACCGCGACTCTCACCGAGTTGCTGTGGCTGTTGCTCGTTATCTCCAACTGGTTGGAGATTTGGTGGTTGCTGTGGCTCTGGTTGCTGTGGCTCTGGTTGCTGTGGCTCCGCAGAACTTGTGCTCGGGGGTGGTGCTACATACGTCGGTTGTGTCTCCGCTGGTTGTGGATTTGTCATTTCAAATATAAGTTGTTTAGCATCTGGAGAATTTTCAAAACGTGGTGGGTCTATTGGCGATAGAGTGCTATTTACAGGAGTTTTTTTTTCTTCATTCTTTTTGCTTTCATTTTTAGCAATCATTTTTGTTGTAAATTGTTCTAGTTTATCCCATCCATCTTCTGCCGATGATATGTTTTCAGTGATTTTTGTGTGTATAACCATCTCTTTAAACTAGTGGCGTAGTCGTTTGAACCTTTGTTTTTTATTATAGGGATATTAATGCCTGCTTTTTTAAGGTGATTTATTATTGTATTATTTTTCATTTTTTTGACACGTTTTTTTCTCGTTTTCTCAGAGAACATTTTATCAATAATTCTTCGTCTCTTTTCTTCTTCCAAATCTTTTTCTTGTTTATTTACTTTGTCAGTTCTATCAGTTATTTTTGGGGAAGATGTAGTTGCGGTTTTCTTTGGTTTATTTATAGTTGAAGGGGGATTCGGTTTCGCTATAATCGGCTGTGCAACTGGAGCCGTCAATAATCCCTGTCTATGTCGTTGTTCTGCCTGTAGTTCCTGAATAAGTCGTTGTTCCTTCTTCTGTTCCCTAGACTTTTCTTCCTGTCTTTCCTTAATCTCCGCCAGTTGTCTTTTATGATCCCTATTCATTATTTCATTTAGTTCCTTAGTATCTGTTTTGATTTTTCTTTCTAGCCTCTTCTTCTCCTCTTCTAAATCCTCTCGTTTCTTCTTTTCCTTTTCTTCCTCGTCATGTATTAACTCATATTTCTTTTGTAAGTTGCTTTGTATCTGGTTTTGGTTCTCGTGTTCAAGACGATTGAAATCAGATTTGATTATTTTTTCCCTTGGCTTGCGACTAGCCCTTTGCGACTTTGGCTTATTACCAATATATTTCATAAAAAGTTTAACGATTTGTAATGTGCTTAAATCATTTTGTTTTCTTACCAAAATTAAGATAATATTTTTTACCCTTCTGGATAATATAAGGACTCCCGCTCTTATTCCTATACACTCGTGGTGGTCTTACCTTAGCCTTTTTCTTATTAATCTTTTTAGCAACCATTGTATATATTAACAAAAAAATATTTCTAATATTTTAGAATTTGAAACACATGTCTCTCATAACTATCAGCGAAACTTTACAGCACCTCCTCGTTGCTTACCATATCCGAGTTTTGATGCTGTAGCACTAACACTACCTGCGTAAGGCACCCCAATGCTACTCAATGCCCCCGCAGTTCTAGAGATTACCTTATTATCGCGAAGGAATTTATTAACAGCCAAGGCCGTTTTTCCGACCTTTGCCCAGTTAATCTTTCCTCCCTTTTGACCACATCCCTTCTTCTTAGTTTTCTTTTCCCCTCCCTTCTGTGGCATTGATGGATTGTATCCGATGTTATATCCTGATGGTTGTGAAATTATCACTGGTGATACTGGCATATATAATACAGAAAAATAATTAATTAAAAGATATTAAAAAATCCACACTCTCATCCAATGTTGAATTTTAAATGAAAATCAACATAACGCTCATTTTCGTGTGTTTTTTAAATATCGGTGTTGCTTTAATGGTTTCGATGTTTGACAAATATCTCAAACAAGTTTGAGATTACGAGTATGAGTGAAACGAATGAGAGTGAAATTGTCAAACATCATTATTTAATCTGAAGTTGAAGTTTTTGCGGAGTTCATCATCAACACTTGAAACATAAAGAAAATTAAATCGTTCCTTTGTAGCCTCGTGATACTTTTGAAGAAAGTAATCACAATCAAAAGATAAGTCTAAGTGTTTATACACGAGTTCCATTTTATCCTGAGACTGGCCTGGAAAGATTAACAAATCATCTAACTGCTTAATTGCTTCTGGTCGTAGGTCATTCAGATACTGGCTTGACATAATCACCTTACTTTTATAGTGTCTGTTCTTTTTTAATAAATCGCTCACAGACTTATCTCTTAAACCGCTCCCTAAATCATCCAAAACAAAAACAACCTCTGGAGAAATATACTTACTTGGTCTCTCTTTCTTCTCACCTCCTTCTTCTTTTTTCTTTTCCTTTCCAAAGTATAAAAATTGTGGTTTCTCTATTTCTTCTTCATCTTTGATTTCTCCTTCGTGCATATCTCCATCTTGATGGAGATTTTTGTCAAGTTCATAATCAATGACATTAACACCATCTGATTTAAGAAAGGTGTATATTGCCATTGGGTTTCCCCTGTTCTTAAAGTGCTTAACCATTGCTTTATAAATGTAGTCCTTGTGAATTGTTGAAGCAATAATGACAATACGGGTTTTTCTGTCTGTAGTCCGTTTCAGTATTTCAAAGAGTGCTGTCGTTTTCCCGCTTTTCTTACGGGCGAGTAGAAATATATTGGCATACGGCTCATTAAATAATTTATAACCTTTTGCTTTTTTATTTCCATCGCCCTCTTGTTTTACTGGCTTCACCTTAATGCTATTAATCTTCTCCATTGTATATTATTACCCGACGAATTCCAAACACACAACAATTCGTCCCGCTAAATTTCCTGTATCAATATTTCCGCTGTCGGTTTCAAGGACTTTAAATGTATATTGTCCGTCTGTCCAATTTACTAAACCTAAATTATAACTAAGGTTTGAAATGTTTGCTATATTACTATCTGCAAATGTGCCGATAATTCCAATTCTGTCCATATAAAGAGTTCTGGTTTTGGTTTCCGTCTGGTCGTTCGTATAATGAATAAACTTAACATTCATTTTGGTCGGTGTGAATGACATTTGAATATTTTTATTAAATGTTTTGCTTCCAACAAAATCATTGCTCAGAAAAACAATCTTTTGGTATTTATAGTCAGCCATGATTATATTACTGATAATAAACTTTTTAATAACAAAAATATTTTCGCGAACTGCCTGCGACTTTTATAGCAGAGCAAATCAAACAAAACGAGATGCGTGTGTTTACTGTATAAAGCAAGGAATAGAAACTAAATTTAAATGTGTGTATAAGCCTATGAGTGATTGGTGTGTTAGTTTTGATGAAGCCCTGCCTTTAATGTGTGCGGGTGATAATAGATGGTATATGACACATACCTATGAATGTTCATTTCTTTGAACTAGAAGGCGATGGAAGGCAAATTGCTATGAGTAAGGTCAAAATTCCGACATAAGTATTAGCAACCTCACAAGGTAAGTTCTTTTCAGATAGCCTCACGATACAAAGGGTTATACTGGCAATAATGATACCCATTTGAAATAAGTATTTAATAAGTCGGCTGTCAGTTGGTCTGTTTTTTATACAACAACAATTCCAGTTATCTTCCAATTCGTGCTCTATATTTTTTTTCCTCAGTCTTTAGTTCTACTTCAAGAACACGAGACTTTAATTCTGGAGTTAGTTCGCCATCCATATCCATAATAGGTGGTGGTCTGTGAAGTCTGGTTGTATTATTTGACATTTGAAAAAACGACTGCTCGTATTTCTGCCAATTGATTTGCTTGGTCTTGTAGTATATTAAGTAAAAGTTTATTTTCTTTTTCTAAATTAACTACCTTTTCTGATAATTTTTGAACCGCTTTAATTAACGGGGCGATAAACTCGGAATAACCTATACCATAACCGACATCACCATTATCAACACATTTAACATCTTCTGGATTAACACTCACACCTTTCAATTCGCATTCTTTTCTTTGCTTTGGACACGGAACCATAATTGTTTCTTTTATAAAACCGCCAAAATCTAGCCTATCTCTAATTCCTGTGCTATCAAACCCGTTCTTTGTTTCTTGTTGTCATCAATCATACGATAGCAGACTGGATTTAACTTATTAATAAATCTAAGCCTAAGCATTCCTTTATATCTTCTTTTTTTCTCCTGTCTGAATATTGAATTGGATTAGACAATACCCATAATTGTCCATCACTTGCTTTCAAAGACATTAAAGCAGTATTTGCACTATTCTCCCATATGAACCCACTCGTTGAAGAATTATTCACTCTAAATCTAATAGCATAAGAAGTTAATCCTCCGCCTACTCCTCCTGCTGGTGCTGTTCCTCCACTTAATGATTTATTTGCTCCAGACTGAGACATATAAATCCCCCATGCTGAATCGCCAGTATCCCAAATAAATATTCCGCGGTTACCACCCCCGTCTGTTTGTCCTTGAATTCCTATTTTCGCTCCATTAGTAGTTGTGGTCGTTAGCAAGCCAGAGTATGTAATCCCCGCATTCGCAGTTAATAATCCCGCTGTGCTTATGTTCATCGCCTCAGTGAAAGATATATTGTTTCCAGCCGTTATTCCTGATTTATAATAAAAAGCGAGTTTGCCACCTTTTTGAATTAGAAAGCTTGAACCGCTGTGGCTTGATTTCCAGTTCGTGCCATCAAAATAAGCATCAAAACTTAAATTGACATTATCGTGTGCCCAGTTTAGTTGTTGAAATGTTGGATAAGCATCCGCCGTTGTTATTACCTGTATATGTGGCCCCGCGGGGTCGCTCGCCGTTCCATATAACTCTAATCCGCCTGTTGATCCTACTCCTTTTGTTGAGTTGCCTATGATTATTGGTTTGCCTAGTGCTGTTGTTATTTTATCGCTCGTTGTTAATGTTGTTGTTGATATACCCGCACTAGCCGTTATTAACCCTTTTGTCCATAAAGTCCCGTTTGCCCCATTCAATGACATTAACAATTGCTCATTAGAATTTCCCCACACAAAACCATCCGCCGAAGCAAAACCAGACCTAAATCTTATAGCAAAGCCTGAAATATCGTTGCCTGCAACCGCAGACCCTCCAGATAGACTTTTACCTGCCCCTGGCTGAGCCATATAAATCCCCCATCCTGCGTTGTCTGTATCCCACAGAAATATACCCTGTCCATTTCCTCCATCTGCTTTATTTTGAATAGATAACTTGCAACCGCCATCTGCTGTTAATAATCCGCTCACCGTTAATGTTGTTGTAGTCATGCCAGCAGTTGCCGTTAATGTAGTTCCCGTTATGGTTCCAGCACTTGTTATGTTGTTTGAGTTCATATCCAAAGCACCATAAAACCGCATACCACCAGCATGGTTAAAACGGACGATGTCAGACGAAGCACTTTTATTATCCAAAAGTTTTGAAATATAAAGACCTGCTCCTTTTACATCAAATGCTACATTCGTGAATACATAACCTCTTTGGTTCGCGGTTCCACTTGTAGCGGTATTTAGAGTAAATAAGAAATATTGATAATCACCTGATGTCTGTGAAAAGAATATATCTCCTCCATTTTGGTTTAATATCCTCGCCCCATTATATGTTATATTTCCACCATTAATGATAGTGTGATTATTAAAATCGGCGTTGTTCGTTAAAGTTAGATATTTTATCGTAGTGCTCGTCCCGTTGTGTTTTACTTCCTGTTATGGTTTGGTCTGTTGTTAGTTTCACACAATTGTCATCCAGATATTGCCTATTTACCGCTTCATTCGCATTTTGTGGTGCTCCTAGATTAACGATCCGACTACTATTACAATCTAAGCCAGTAGCATTAAACCACGAAACAATCGTCCCGTCAATAATAAAACTTATTTTTTTGCAGAAATTTCAAAGTTGTAATATGTTGCAGTTTTCATATCCAAACTAGCAATAGAACCGATATTACTTGTAGAATTGAAAACGATAAATGTGCCCTTTGTTGTTGAATTGATTGAATTTCCAGTAATTTCCACACCACTGCTATATGTCTTAATTCCTGCTATGGTTTGGTTTCCTGTTAGTTTCACATTTTGCCCGTCTTTTGTATCAACATAACTTTTATTTGCTCCATCTGTTGAAGCGGAAGGGTCGGCTAAGTTTGTTATTTTGTTGTTATTCAAACTTAATGTTGTTCCAGTTTCAGTTATAATTAAAGTATTACCTGAATATAACTCTACATACGAACCAGTTATTTGTATCGGATACCAAGTCGCTGTTGCTGTTTTTTGCGCTGCAATCATTCCTATTTTTGTATCAAAGGCTATGCCAATACCATCAAAATAGTAGGATTGGACGAACCACTTACTTCTAAAGTTGATGTAAATTTTTTATTCCCTGCTATGGTTTGGTCTCCTGTTAGTTTAACCGCCGAAGTATCAAGAACGGAAACATCCACACCATCAACAAGATTGACATTTGTTATGCTTTGGCTTTTCATATCAATCCCCGCACTCGCATTTATTATACTGCTGAATGTTGTAATACCCGCTATAGTTTGGTCTCCTGTTAGTTTGACCACCGAACCATCAACTGCGAGATTAGCGAGATTAATTCCATTATACGTAGAAGCCCCCGAAATAGCATAACCATTCATATTTAGTCCTCCCGTCATACTAGCAGTGCCGTCTAATCTAAGAAAGGGTGGTGTGGTGTTTCTCCATTGCCCCGTGCTATAAATGAGTAATTGATTATCTGCTGGGAAGCCTGATATTGTCACATCGCTGTGGCTATCTATGCTTCCACATGCTGAAACTTTATCATTATTATCTTGATGCTCAAATATCCATTCATCAACATCTTTGGTATTTAGTAAATTAACTCCTGTTATATTCTTCCTTCCCATACTAATATTGCCGAATTCATCAACATTTATCGGAAATGTTTTATTTACCCAGTTTATTGAATTATAAGTGAGATAACTATTCATCGCTATCGGCGCGGTTATAACCACATCTGAAAGTGTATCAATTGAACCAAGGGCTGTATTCTTCCATTTGCCTTCTACATCGTTGTAAGTTAAGTATTGTCCGCTCGCTTGTGCAAATAAGTTTGTGTCTATCAAATTATATAAACTGGTTTGGTGCGGATTGGAAGTATTAGAGCGGTGTTGAGTTGAGGCTTTGACTTCGTCATTATCCCTTACTCGTTGCTCTGTATAGTATAAATTTTTTCCTTCTTTGATGTCTGTCGTTGATTTTAAAGCGAGACGTGTGTCAAATCGGCCGTCAGTGTAATAAAGATTTACGGGGTCAGCATCTTCTGGCACTCTGTCTGTGTTTAAGCCCACTATGTTTGTGTTCGTTAAGTCTAAGTTTGCGATTGAAAGGCTGTCTGTCGGGATTTCTGACAAGCAGAGTAATGATTTATATTGCGACATATTATTTATATTTATTAAATATTTAATTTTATTTTTGTTAAATTATAGCAACAAAGATTAAAAGCATATCTAAATTATGCAGTCAAAGGAAGTATCAAAGGAAAATTGGAAGAAGGCTGTTCAAGCAAATAGAGAAAATGCTGAACGGCGAAAGGACGATTGGGCTCGCGAACGGCTCCGCAAGAAGGGGGAACTGAAAGATAAGACCATAGATGAAATAATTGAAACTGATGCTGAGTTAAGTGTTGCTAAGGAAATACTGGCAAAACCCGAAATCGTAGAAGACGAAAGCGACAGCGACAGCGGAATTGATATGTCTGAGGTTATTGCTAATCATATGCTTAGAAAGATAAAAAAGAATGCTAAAAAGCCTAAGAAGAAAACCGCAAAGAAAGCATCACCACCCATGAAGCAAGAGAATGACAGCGAAGAAGAAAGTGAGAGTGAAGAAAGCGAAGA
The DNA here is from genome assembly GCA_019918135.1 of Paulinella micropora. Taxonomy (NCBI): domain Eukaryota; phylum Cercozoa; class Imbricatea; order Euglyphida; family Paulinellidae; genus Paulinella; species Paulinella micropora. The sequence continues at coordinate 140,850 of WBZZ01003596.1, forward strand.
TTATGAAACAACAGGCGGAAAACAGCGAGGTGGTAAAAAACGAAGTGAAAAATATCAGTTAATGTATATAATACCACTCATAAAGAGAAGGTAAAAAGTCAAGAGGCTGATAAAGTATTATCCATACTGCGATCCAATGAGACCCTGCTTGCTTGTGATTGTCCAAATTCATAATAAATCCATATCGCTTTCTGCTTCCTGGTTTCAACTTGTTGATTTCATCGCTTGCTATCGCTCCGAGATACCATCCATATTTTTTCATTATGTCGTCTATTTCATTAGTCATTAAACCGCGACTCTCACCGAGTTGCTGTGGCTGTTGCTCGTTATCTCCAACTGGTTGGAGATTTGGTGGTTGCTGTGGCTCTGGTTGCTGTGGCTCTGGTTGCTGTGGCTCCGCAGAACTTGTGCTCGGGGGTGGTGCTACATACGTCGGTTGTGTCTCCGCTGGTTGTGGATTTGTCATTTCAAATATAAGTTGTTTAGCATCTGGAGAATTTTCAAAACGTGGTGGGTCTATTGGCGATAGAGTGCTATTTACAGGAGTTTTTTTTTCTTCATTCTTTTTGCTTTCATTTTTAGCAATCATTTTTGTTGTAAATTGTTCTAGTTTATCCCATCCATCTTCTGCCGATGATATGTTTTCAGTGATTTTTGTGTGTATAACCATCTCTTTAAACTAGTGGCGTAGTCGTTTGAACCTTTGTTTTTTATTATAGGGATATTAATGCCTGCTTTTTTAAGGTGATTTATTATTGTATTATTTTTCATTTTTTTGACACGTTTTTTTCTCGTTTTCTCAGAGAACATTTTATCAATAATTCTTCGTCTCTTTTCTTCTTCCAAATCTTTTTCTTGTTTATTTACTTTGTCAGTTCTATCAGTTATTTTTGGGGAAGATGTAGTTGCGGTTTTCTTTGGTTTATTTATAGTTGAAGGGGGATTCGGTTTCGCTATAATCGGCTGTGCAACTGGAGCCGTCAATAATCCCTGTCTATGTCGTTGTTCTGCCTGTAGTTCCTGAATAAGTCGTTGTTCCTTCTTCTGTTCCCTAGACTTTTCTTCCTGTCTTTCCTTAATCTCCGCCAGTTGTCTTTTATGATCCCTATTCATTATTTCATTTAGTTCCTTAGTATCTGTTTTGATTTTTCTTTCTAGCCTCTTCTTCTCCTCTTCTAAATCCTCTCGTTTCTTCTTTTCCTTTTCTTCCTCGTCATGTATTAACTCATATTTCTTTTGTAAGTTGCTTTGTATCTGGTTTTGGTTCTCGTGTTCAAGACGATTGAAATCAGATTTGATTATTTTTTCCCTTGGCTTGCGACTAGCCCTTTGCGACTTTGGCTTATTACCAATATATTTCATAAAAAGTTTAACGATTTGTAATGTGCTTAAATCATTTTGTTTTCTTACCAAAATTAAGATAATATTTTTTACCCTTCTGGATAATATAAGGACTCCCGCTCTTATTCCTATACACTCGTGGTGGTCTTACCTTAGCCTTTTTCTTATTAATCTTTTTAGCAACCATTGTATATATTAACAAAAAAATATTTCTAATATTTTAGAATTTGAAACACATGTCTCTCATAACTATCAGCGAAACTTTACAGCACCTCCTCGTTGCTTACCATATCCGAGTTTTGATGCTGTAGCACTAACACTACCTGCGTAAGGCACCCCAATGCTACTCAATGCCCCCGCAGTTCTAGAGATTACCTTATTATCGCGAAGGAATTTATTAACAGCCAAGGCCGTTTTTCCGACCTTTGCCCAGTTAATCTTTCCTCCCTTTTGACCACATCCCTTCTTCTTAGTTTTCTTTTCCCCTCCCTTCTGTGGCATTGATGGATTGTATCCGATGTTATATCCTGATGGTTGTGAAATTATCACTGGTGATACTGGCATATATAATACAGAAAAATAATTAATTAAAAGATATTAAAAAATCCACACTCTCATCCAATGTTGAATTTTAAATGAAAATCAACATAACGCTCATTTTCGTGTGTTTTTTAAATATCGGTGTTGCTTTAATGGTTTCGATGTTTGACAAATATCTCAAACAAGTTTGAGATTACGAGTATGAGTGAAACGAATGAGAGTGAAATTGTCAAACATCATTATTTAATCTGAAGTTGAAGTTTTTGCGGAGTTCATCATCAACACTTGAAACATAAAGAAAATTAAATCGTTCCTTTGTAGCCTCGTGATACTTTTGAAGAAAGTAATCACAATCAAAAGATAAGTCTAAGTGTTTATACACGAGTTCCATTTTATCCTGAGACTGGCCTGGAAAGATTAACAAATCATCTAACTGCTTAATTGCTTCTGGTCGTAGGTCATTCAGATACTGGCTTGACATAATCACCTTACTTTTATAGTGTCTGTTCTTTTTTAATAAATCGCTCACAGACTTATCTCTTAAACCGCTCCCTAAATCATCCAAAACAAAAACAACCTCTGGAGAAATATACTTACTTGGTCTCTCTTTCTTCTCACCTCCTTCTTCTTTTTTCTTTTCCTTTCCAAAGTATAAAAATTGTGGTTTCTCTATTTCTTCTTCATCTTTGATTTCTCCTTCGTGCATATCTCCATCTTGATGGAGATTTTTGTCAAGTTCATAATCAATGACATTAACACCATCTGATTTAAGAAAGGTGTATATTGCCATTGGGTTTCCCCTGTTCTTAAAGTGCTTAACCATTGCTTTATAAATGTAGTCCTTGTGAATTGTTGAAGCAATAATGACAATACGGGTTTTTCTGTCTGTAGTCCGTTTCAGTATTTCAAAGAGTGCTGTCGTTTTCCCGCTTTTCTTACGGGCGAGTAGAAATATATTGGCATACGGCTCATTAAATAATTTATAACCTTTTGCTTTTTTATTTCCATCGCCCTCTTGTTTTACTGGCTTCACCTTAATGCTATTAATCTTCTCCATTGTATATTATTACCCGACGAATTCCAAACACACAACAATTCGTCCCGCTAAATTTCCTGTATCAATATTTCCGCTGTCGGTTTCAAGGACTTTAAATGTATATTGTCCGTCTGTCCAATTTACTAAACCTAAATTATAACTAAGGTTTGAAATGTTTGCTATATTACTATCTGCAAATGTGCCGATAATTCCAATTCTGTCCATATAAAGAGTTCTGGTTTTGGTTTCCGTCTGGTCGTTCGTATAATGAATAAACTTAACATTCATTTTGGTCGGTGTGAATGACATTTGAATATTTTTATTAAATGTTTTGCTTCCAACAAAATCATTGCTCAGAAAAACAATCTTTTGGTATTTATAGTCAGCCATGATTATATTACTGATAATAAACTTTTTAATAACAAAAATATTTTCGCGAACTGCCTGCGACTTTTATAGCAGAGCAAATCAAACAAAACGAGATGCGTGTGTTTACTGTATAAAGCAAGGAATAGAAACTAAATTTAAATGTGTGTATAAGCCTATGAGTGATTGGTGTGTTAGTTTTGATGAAGCCCTGCCTTTAATGTGTGCGGGTGATAATAGATGGTATATGACACATACCTATGAATGTTCATTTCTTTGAACTAGAAGGCGATGGAAGGCAAATTGCTATGAGTAAGGTCAAAATTCCGACATAAGTATTAGCAACCTCACAAGGTAAGTTCTTTTCAGATAGCCTCACGATACAAAGGGTTATACTGGCAATAATGATACCCATTTGAAATAAGTATTTAATAAGTCGGCTGTCAGTTGGTCTGTTTTTTATACAACAACAATTCCAGTTATCTTCCAATTCGTGCTCTATATTTTTTTTCCTCAGTCTTTAGTTCTACTTCAAGAACACGAGACTTTAATTCTGGAGTTAGTTCGCCATCCATATCCATAATAGGTGGTGGTCTGTGAAGTCTGGTTGTATTATTTGACATTTGAAAAAACGACTGCTCGTATTTCTGCCAATTGATTTGCTTGGTCTTGTAGTATATTAAGTAAAAGTTTATTTTCTTTTTCTAAATTAACTACCTTTTCTGATAATTTTTGAACCGCTTTAATTAACGGGGCGATAAACTCGGAATAACCTATACCATAACCGACATCACCATTATCAACACATTTAACATCTTCTGGATTAACACTCACACCTTTCAATTCGCATTCTTTTCTTTGCTTTGGACACGGAACCATAATTGTTTCTTTTATAAAACCGCCAAAATCTAGCATATCTCTAATTCCTGTGCTATCAAACCCGTTCTTTGTTTCTTGTTGTCATCAATCATACGATAGCAGACTGGATTTAACTTATTAATAAATCTAAGCCTAAGCATTCCTTTATATCTTCTTTTTTTCTCCTGTCTGAATATTGAATTGGATTAGACAATACCCATAATTGTCCATCACTTGCTTTCAAAGACATTAAAGCAGTATTTGCACTATTCTCCCATATGAACCCACTCGTTGAAGAATTATTCACTCTAAATCTAATAGCATAAGAAGTTAATCCTCCGCCTACTCCTCCTGCTGGTGCTGTTCCTCCACTTAATGATTTATTTGCTCCAGACTGAGACATATAAATCCCCCATGCTGAATCGCCAGTATCCCAAATAAATATTCCGCGGTTACCACCCCCGTCTGTTTGTCCTTGAATTCCTATTTTCGCTCCATTAGTAGTTGTGGTCGTTAGCAAGCCAGAGTATGTAATCCCCGCATTCGCAGTTAATAATCCCGCTGTGCTTATGTTCATCGCCTCAGTGAAAGATATATTGTTTCCAGCCGTTATTCCTGATTTATAATAAAAAGCGAGTTTGCCACCTTTTTGAATTAGAAAGCTTGAACCGCTGTGGCTTGATTTCCAGTTCGTGCCATCAAAATAAGCATCAAAACTTAAATTGACATTATCGTGTGCCCAGTTTAGTTGTTGAAATGTTGGATAAGCATCCGCCGTTGTTATTACCTGTATATGTGGCCCCGCGGGGTCGCTCGCCGTTCCATATAACTCTAATCCGCCTGTTGATCCTACTCCTTTTGTTGAGTTGCCTATGATTATTGGTTTGCCTAGTGCTGTTGTTATTTTATCGCTCGTTGTTAATGTTGTTGTTGACATACCCGCACTAGCCGTTATTAACCCTTTTGTCCATAAAGTCCCGTTTGCCCCATTCAATGACATTAACAATTGCTCATTAGAATTTCCCCACACAAAACCATCCGCCGAAGCAAAACCAGACCTAAATCTTATAGCAAAGCCTGAAATATCGTTGCCTGCAACCGCAGACCCTCCAGATAGACTTTTACCTGCCCCTGGCTGAGCCATATAAATCCCCCATCCTGCATTGTCTGTATCCCACAGAAATATACCCTGTCCATTTCCTCCATCTACTTTATTTTGAATAGATAACTTGCAACCGCCATCTGCTGTTAATAATCCGCTCACCGTTAATGTTGTTGTAGTCATGCCAGCAGTTGCAGTTAATGTAGTTCCCGTTATGGTTCCAGCACTTGTTATGTTGTTTGAGTTCATATCCAAAGCACCATAAAACCGCATACCACCAGCATGGTTAAAACGGACGATGTCAGACGAAGCACTTTTATTATCCAAAAGTTTTGAAATATAAAGACCTGCTCCTTTTACATCAAATGCTACATTCGTGAATACATAACCTCTTTGGTTCGCGGTTCCACTTGTAGCGGTATTTAGAGTAAATAAGAAATATTGATAATCACCTGATGTCTGTGAAAAGAATATATCTCCTCCATTTTGGTTTAATATCCTCGCCCCATTATATGTTATATTTCCACCATTAATGATAGTGTGATTATTAAAATCGGCGTTGTTCGTTAAAGTTAGATATTTTATCGTAGTGCTCGTCCCGTTGTGTTTTACTTCCTGTTATGGTTTGGTCTGTTGTTAGTTTCACACAATTGTCATCCAGATATTGCCTATTTACCGCTTCATTCGCATTTTGTGGTGCTCCTAGATTAACGATCCGACTACTATTACAATCTAAGCCAGTAGCATTAAACCACGAAACAATCGTCCCGTCAATAATAAAACTTATTTTTTTGCAGAAATTTCAAAGTTGTAATATGTTGCAGTTTTCATATCCAAACTAGCAATAGAACCGATATTACTTGTAGAATTGAAAACGATAAATGTGCCCTTTGTTGTTGAATTGATTGAATTTCCAGTAATTTCCACACCACTGCTATATGTCTTAATTCCTGCTATGGTTTGGTTTCCTGTTAGTTTCACATTTTGCCCGTCTTTTGTATCAACATAACTTTTATTTGCTCCATCTGTTGAAGCGGAAGGGTCGGCTAAGTTTGTTATTTTGTTGTTATTCAAACTTAATGTTGTTCCAGTTTCAGTTATAATTAAAGTATTACCTGAATATAACTCTACATACGAACCAGTTATTTGTATCGGATACCAAGTCGCTGTTGCTGTTTTTTGCGCTGCAATCATTCCTATTTTTGTATCAAAGGCTATGCCAATACCATCAAAATAGTAGGATTGGACGAACCACTTACTTCTAAAGTTGATGTAAATTTTTTATTCCCTGCTATGGTTTGGTCTCCTGTTAGTTTAACCGCCGAAGTATCAAGAACGGAAACATCCACACCATCAACAAGATTGACATTTGTTATGCTTTGGCTTTTCATATCAATCCCCGCACTCGCATTTATTATACTGCTGAATGTTGTAATACCCGCTATAGTTTGGTCTCCTGTTAGTTTGACCACCGAACCATCAACTGCGAGATTAGCGAGATTAATTCCATTATACGTAGAAGCCCCCGAAATAGCATAACCATTCATATTTAGTCCTCCCGTCATACTAGCAGTGCCGTCTAATCTAAGAAAGGGTGGTGTGGTGTTTCTCCATTGCCCCGTGCTATAAATGAGTAATTGATTATCTGCTGGGAAGCCTGATATTGTCACATCGCTGTGGCTATCTATGCTTCCACTCGCTGAAACTTTATCATTATTATCTTGATGCTCAAATATCCATTCATCAACATCTTTGGTATTTAGTAAATTAACTCCTGTTATATTCTTCCTTCCCATACTAATATTGCCGAATTCATCAACATTTATCGGAAATGTTTTATTTACCCAGTTTATTGAATTATAAGTGAGATAACTATTCATCGCTATCGGCGCGGTTATAACCACATCTGAAAGTGTATCAATTGAACCAAGGGCTGTATTCTTCCATTTGCCTTCTACATCGTTGTAAGTTAAGTATTGTCCGCTCGCTTGTGCAAATAAGTTTGTGTCTATCAAATTATATAAACTGGTTTGGTGCGGATTGGAAGTATTAGAGCGGTGTTGAGTTGAGGCTTTGACTTCGTCATTATCCCTTACTCGTTGCTCTGTATAGTATAAATTTTTTCCTTCTTTGATGTCTGTCGTTGATTTTAAAGCGAGACGTGTGTCAAATCGGCCGTCAGTGTAATAAAGATTTACGGGGTCAGCATCTTCTGGCACTCTGTCTGTGTTTAAGCCCACTATGTTTGTGTTCGTTAAGTCTAAGTTTGCGATTGAAAGGCTGTCTGTCGGGATTTCTGACAAGCAGAGTAATGATTTATATTGCGACATATTATTTATATTTATTAAATATTTAATTTTATTTTTGTTAAATTATAGCAACAAAGATTAAAAGCATATCTAAATTATGCCGTCAAAGGAAGTATCAAAGGAAAATTGGAAGAAGGCTGTTCAAGCAAATAGAGAAAATGCTGAACGGCGAAAGGACGATTGGGCTCGCGAACGGCTCCGCAAGAAGGGGAACTGAAAGATAAGACCATAGATGAAATAATTGAAACTGATGCTGAGTTAAGTGTTGCTAAGGAAATACTGGCAAAACCCGAAATCGTAGAAGACGAAAGCGACAGCGACAGCGGAATTGATATGTCTGAGGTTATTGCTAATCATATGTAGAAAGATAAAAAAGAATGCTAAAAAGCCTAAGAAGAAAACCGCAAAGAAAGCATCATCACCCATGAAGCAAGAGAATGACAGCGAAGAAGAAAGTGAGAGTGAAGAAAGCGAAGATTATGAAACAACAGGAGGAAAACAGCGAGGTGGTAAAAAACGAAGTGAAAAATATCAGTTAATGTATATAATACCACTCATAAAGAGAAGGTAAAAAGTCAAGAGGCTGATAAAGTATTTCTTAAATTTTAATGGACAACAAACATACACCTGGTAATATTGATCAACAAAATCCTGACTCAGACAAAACGGATGAGGAACAAAAAAAAGATACAGCACAGGAAATATTTCGGCAGACAAAACCCAGAACAAGGGGCACAACAATATGGGCAGATAAAGTTTTAGATATGGTAAATATTGATTTAATGGATATGACAAAAGTCGCAACAAAAAATAAAAATTATAATTTTGCTTTGATTTGGATTGATATTCATAGTCGGTATGCTTACGCTATCCCAATAAAAAATAAGTTTTCAACTACGGTCTTAGAAGCACTTAAAAAACTACCAAAGCCCAAGGCATTCATCTCAGACAGCGGTGGTGAATTTAAGGGAGCGGTTGGAGAATGGATTGATAATAATGGTATTAATCATTTTAAGGTTGAAGTGGGAGAACATAATTAATTAGGTATTGTTGATAGATTTGTAAGAACTCTACGAGAACAACTCCATGTTATATGGGCTTATGATGGAAACTTTGATTGGATAAATTACATTGAAGATGTGGTTTATTATTATAACAAAAAGAAGCACTCAACAATTAAAGCCTCACCGATTGAAGTATTTAACGGCACTAATACTAACAAGCAAGAACATTATGTGGATAAGAATTTATTTGATTTTAAAGAGGGAGACAAGGTAAGAAAACTTAACAAAAAACATATACTAGAAAAGGGAGGTCAGACTTGGAGCAAACAAATATATAAAGTAAAAGGCCGTAGGTGCTACCGGATTATATTAACGAATGATGATATAGTATCGCCCCGACACCTATTAAAGACCGAGGTCGCCGAAGAGGAACAGGACAACACAAAAGACTAACCGGATATTAATAAAGAATTAAAAAAAATTAACAAAAGAAAAAACAACAAAACATTTACTGAACAGAGAAGACATTAATCCTTCAAATGTTCGCACTGGAACACGCGAAAGAAAAAAGAAAGTTATCTTAGATTTGTAAAATGTTGCTTTTGATGCACCTTACAATTCTTTTAATTAGATATTGTTCTCGCAATACTTAATATAGATAGGTACTTTTTCGTGGATGTAATAATTTTTTAGAGCCGACCAAGAATGAAAGACCCTCAAAACTCCATCATTTCCCTTTGCCATATAATAGACATCCTCTTCCCCAGGTGCATCCATCAAAGTAGCATTCAATCGGGTTTTTTTCCCATCTTGGCGGTTGTGGATTATATTAGGAGTATCACCTTCTTTTACCTCAACATAAACCTCAAACAATTCCTTGTATTTTGAAGCAGGCCTTGATTTCTTCTTGCTGATTTTGGTAAGAAGATTTTCCGGAAATGCTTTGCCTTGCTTGCACTCTGCTTTCGCCTGATGCTTCTGGTCGGCTGGAACTTCTCCATCGGTAGTGGCTTAGGTAGGGGTTGGTCGTTGATTGGCTCAGGAGCAGGTTCGGTTGCGGGAGTGTCTGTCTTCTTCTTTGGTTGCATCGCCTACCCACACATCAAAAAAACACAAAACACATGTGTGGGTAGTGCCTGGAAGCAGTTTGAATTATTTATATGTCTATCATGTGTTTTTTTTTACTAATATTTTTGTTTTTGACTACCAAAAACAAAATGCGTTATATTGTCTTATGTGTGTGTGTGTGTCGTGTTGATTTAGGAGAGGTGAGCGGGAAGGCAGACACCACACAACACAAACAAGACAACTCAGTTATTGATGCTATTCCTGTTTTCTTCTGCAATCCTCATTCGTTCTTGAATGTCTTTCAAATGTTTATTGTATGCTTCAATTATGTTTTCAAAAGTCTTACCTACATCAATTTGGTTCCTTGCATACATTTCATCCCTTTCGCTAAGTGGTTGCTTTCTTGTAGCTAACCAACTTTCAAGAAGTCTTAATTCTTTCTTTTTATTCTCCTTATCTCTCTTTCTCTTTCGTTTCATTTTTTTTGATAGATTCCTTTCTCTTATTGCTCTCTTCAATTATTGATAGCCTATCATCTGTAGCATTAAATCGTTCCTCATAATCCTCCTTCTGTTTATGTAATTCACTTATTTTTTTATTAATTAATTCAATGCTATTTTCAACATATATTTTAAACCTCAATACTTTTGATTCTGGAATATCTTCATAATATTCCATCCAATCCTTTCATTCTTCCCTATCAACTTCTTCTCCTTCGTCTCCACTACTCATCACTACTTCCCTGAAAAAGAAATCAGTGGCAGATGCGAGATTGCATGCTTCCCTGAAAATGAAATAGGTGGCAGATGCGAGATTGCGAAAGCATGTGGTTGCTGATAATTTTTTTTCCTTTTTTGATCGGTTGCTCCTACTTCACCTTTTTTCCAGATGTTCTCTCAAGTTGGATGTGAATATTATTATGAGTGTGCTTATTGCAAATGGGTACGCAGAAGTGCTAATAGATGAATGGGAATGGTGCTCACACTCTGTTTTCTGAGTCGCGGGTTCAATTCCCACTCGTATATTATCTGGAACTTGTGTGTTTTTTTTTCTATTCTTTATTTACAAACTTTCAATACAGAGCACATTTTTTTTGGAAAAAGATAAGGGGGCTCAGCACACTGAGAAAGAATAAGAAAAGAGGGTTAATGATGCCTAGTATTAATAGTTTGCAAAAAAGTATGATTTTCTAGCTTTGCTCGCTTTTGTTGATTAATAGGAGAACGAAATATGGCGAAATGTGCTAAATTTATGTATATAAATATAAAGATAAGTGTGCTATAGTGGTACCTATAGTAGTGATAAGGTGAGAAAAAATTAAAGAGACGGATGTTTGAAAAAGGTGGAAAGCGGTTTAGTAAGCAGATTTACAAAGTAATAGGTAGGTCTGGCTTTAAAATCATTCTCTCTGATAATGAATTAGTATCACTGCGAGAACTTCTAAAAACTGAATTTACAAAATCAGTAGATGAAGAAAAGCAAGTAAATGATAAGGAGAAAAATAACTAAGGAACGAAACACACAGAGATTATTAAAAAGAGAAAACATTGATGAAAGTAATGTGAGAACTTCAGATAGAATAAGGAAAAAGAAACAAATATTAGATTTATAAATTAAATGCATTTAATCATATTGGTTCCGTTAGTGTTATGTGTTTTTTATTTCTTTTATGTTTTGATAAATATCATCTTGATACTTCAACTCCACACACACATTTCACGATTAAATGATTCTAGATCTGCTCTCTTCGTCTTTGAAGAATATTTTCATAATTATTATCATAATATTTTTTCTTTCTTTGTTTTATGTTTTCTAAATTTTCATTTCTATATTTTCTGTCTGGTGTGAGCGGATAGCATAAATCTTTCCTTGCTTGTAGTCTGGCATTGTCCTTTTATGTCTTATCATGTCCTTACACTTAAAATAGAATTTACCACCACTCACCAGAAAAAAGAGACTTAAAAATTCTACACCGCACACGGGAAAGGTGAGGATGAGGGAGCGAAGGTGTAAAAAGTTGCCACCAC
>WBZZ01003596.1:167500-175000 GCA_019918135.1 Paulinella micropora
ATATCTATCTATCTATCTATCTATCTATCTATATAACTATCTATCTATCTATCTATTTATCTATTTATTTGTCTATCTATCTATCTATATGTACATGTCTGTACGTAAGTATGTATATGTATTTATCTATCTATCTATCTATCTATCTATCTATCTATCTATCTATCTATCTATCTATCTATCTACCATGATATCTACTTCGCTATTTCTGATTTTAGAGCAGTTAGAGTGCGCATGAAGGGTCAGCATTTTTCCAGCTGGAGTGCTATAGGAGCAGCATTCAAAAAACGTCGCGAACAGACGCTTTCTTCCAGTTTAAAGTTGTCTGATTTTTCTTTTCCTCCTCCTCCTCCTTCTCCTCCTCCTTCTCCTTCTTCTTCTTCTTCTTCTTCTTCTTCTTCTTCTTCTTCTTCTTCTTCTTCTTCTTCTTCTTCTTCTTCTTTTTCTTTCTCCTCCTCCTCCTCCTCCTCCTCTTCGTCCGTCTCCTCCTCTTCTTCTGGATCTCTGAAACGCAAGCGTTCTCCACACGATGTGAGCTGCTGCAAGAGACAGAAAAGGTCATCATCATCACCATCGTCTTCTTCTTCTTCTTCTTCTTCTTCTTCTTCTTCTTCTTCTTCTTCTTCTTCTTCTTCTTCTCCTCCTCCTCCTCCTCCTCCTCCTCCTCCTTCTTCTTCTTCTTCTTCTTCTTCTTCTTCTTCTTCTTCTTCTCCTCCTCCTTCTTCTCCTTCTTCTTCTTCTCCTTGGACGACTACTACTGCTACTACTACTACTACTACTACTACTACTACTACTACTACGACTACTACTACTACTGCTGCTGCTGCTTCTTCTGCTATAGCTACTTCTCCTCTTGCGTCTGCTGCTGCCATTTCTGTAACTGCTGTTGGTATTGCAGCCTCTAGTACTCCTAGCTTTAATAAATCTTTTGATGATTTTTTTGTTCCTCTTTCTCAACGAGAGCGTAAACATCAAACGCTTATCGAACAGCTCCTTGCTCTTGTTTCCCCTGTTGGAGGTAGAAGACCAGCTCATGTTACTCTTGCGCTTGATGCACCTCAGTCGACACAAACGTCAAGTGCTGCCTTCGACAGCGCCAGTGTTTCAGCTGAAACACGGGCGCTGTCGAGGCGCGCTGGTAAGGCAGCTCAGTTCTTCGACAAAGTCTTGAAAGCTATCAATCATGATATTCAAGAAAGAAGGAGCGGGGCCGCTGGTGCTCTGACGATCGATATTGAAGCTGTCTTGCAGCATTCGCCATGGAAGCAAATTCTCGCACGCGCAGAAGAGGTCAAAAGCACAGCAAAATTTATAATCACGACACCTCGATTGCATCTGCACTGGAAATAGGTAAAGATCAGCAAGCAGCTTGCAGCAATGCAATCGAGCTGAAGAACATGGCTGGCAGGGCACTTACTGAAACAATCGTTGGAGTTCTAGGTATATATATATATATATGTGGAAGTTTCATATTGCAATTACTATGCTAATGCTGCGCTGTCGCTGCTGTACCATGTTGCTGTGGTTTCTGTATGTTACGCGAATTATTATTATTATTATTATTATTATTATTATTATTATTATTATTATTATTATTATTATTATTATTATTATGATTGTTGTTATTGTTGTTGTTGTTGTTGTTGTTGTTGTTGTTGTTGTTTTAGCAAAAGATATCCCCCGTCAGACTGCTGCAGACATGCTCAAAATCACCCCTGGTTATTTGGATCAATGCAAGATGAAGTGCATGGAAAGAGCAGTAAATCCTTGCATCCCCAAATCTACCTTTGAAACCCTGCAGCAAAAGCCAGGAAGCAAGAAGAAGCGTATTCCAGATGAAGAGAGGATCACGACGAGACAGTGGATGCTCGAAAGGAATCCTTCCCGGTCCGGCGATACTAGAGAAATAGCTTGGATGCTAAAACAGGCAGTAGATTTCTACTTTGAGGATTACCGTGCGTCTTTTGAGTCCTTGGTGAAATTGGCAACCGAGCTTTTCCCCAAATACAACGAGGCTGAGTTTAAGCAAGCTGGTCCTTCAAACGTGTGGGAACGAAATGTGAAACTTTATGTGACTAGCAAGTCAACTGGCGTGAAACAATACAAGTGTGAGCAAGATGGGCGTGTTGAATGCACCAGGGAAATGGCTCTCGCTGCCAATGTAGAAGGTGGCGGTATCGATTGGGGCATGCCTAACCGTGATGAAAAGGCAGTGATAACTAGTACTGAGCCAGAGGTGGACGATATCAACGATGACACTCTTTACCATCCTCGAAGCTACAGCACCTTTTATTTTAACATTCTGAAAGATGTATCGATCCAGAAGCGGCCTCCGGAATGTCTATGTGGTATGTGTGGTGACCTGGATTCAATCAAAGACAAAGTCAGGGACCTTGAGAATAAACTTAGCGAGGAAAACGACGAGCCAGGCACTGGGCCAGGTGAACCATTGGAACTATGGAAATGGGGAGAGCATAAGACCCGCCAGAACGCTTTGAAGACCTTGAAAGCGTTGAAGGTGAAGCTTCGATCACGTGAGCAGCATGTTCAATGGAATGATTCGCAGCGACCGGAATCAAAGAGGCGAGAGCAGCACCTTGCACCCCACGAAGCGATGGTGACGCTAGACTTTGGCGGGATTTATGACAGTGACGGTAAGCCAGTATCTATCTTTGGTGCGACACTAACTACTCGCCCTAGCATCAATGAGCCAGTACTACTTCACCAGTATGTCTGGATAATCTACACAAAGCCTGATCGCCCTGCTAGTGAGACCAACAAGAACTCTAACACAATACGAATGTGTTTGCGCGAGATAGTAGATCCTGCCAAAGCAGTGCGTGATAGTAACGCAGGAACAAGCCTGCTGCAGCAGCTATGCCCACTCGTTACGCATCTTATTTTTCGAGGTGACACTGGAAACGGCTTCCGTGGGCTACCACTTTGTTGGTATTATAGCACATTCTTCAGAGACTTCAGACTGACGGTGGAGGTTATTCCATACTGTCCTCGCCATGCCTACGGCCTCACCGATAGCGCGCTTGCACGTATCAATACCTTCTTTAACAGGCTGAAACGTGTATCATTCTTGATTGGTCCCCGCGCTTTTTTTGAAGCATTGCACCAAGCGACCAACCCAAACATGGTCACCCCGCGACGGCTACTCAAGCGAACGACCGTTCTGTTTCGGGAGTTCATGCCGTCCCAATACATCCAGGTTCCGCCCAAGATGCCTGACACGATCAAGTTGGGTAATGAGAGGCTTGGTGTGATGAAAATCGGATATTTCGATTTCAGCGTGCAAGGAGAGAACGATCAGATTTCACATCCTATAGGCATTATGAGGGTGCGTCAGTTTGCTAATGTTGCAAAACATCCTGATGAGCAAAATCCCGCGATGGTGTGGGATATGCGCCCAGGCATGGCAGGCAATAATTGTCAATCCTGCAGCAACAGAGCGGGGCGGCCCATCCCCCTTGCAGTTTACGATTGCAAGATTTCCAGCTGCAGTCAGGATCGACAGCTGCCGCAAGATGACTATGCAGGCGCAGGTACTTAATAATTTAAGTTGCTCTATCCCATTTGCATTGGGCAAGCATAATATTATGAGATTAATCGTAATAGATCATATGTTCTGTTCCTTTCTAAGAGTTGAACTTGGTTGTTTCTTTGATTTATTTGGATTTGTTGGATTTGAATTTCATTTAGTTTTCTTGTTTGATGTGGTGTTTTGTTATGAAAGCTGTGCCAGTGGCACCTAGGCCTCGACGTGGTCGTGGAGGACAGCAGCGTGCAGGTGACAATGAATGCAGCGCTTTAATATCTATGTTGCATGTATAGTTAGACACTTTACCTTGATTTACTTTTCCCTTCAAGTGCGTTTAGTATTAGTGTTTATGTGATACATGCTTTTCTAATTTGGACAGATGGACAACCTCGACGTGGTCGCGGCGGACAGCAGCATGCAGGTAATATGCCACCTGAGGCGCGCTCTAATATATGTCGCATGCGTCATTTTTGTGTCCATGTATAGCATTCAGAGTTTGTGTTATATATTAGTCTTCTGTAACAGGTCAACCACCCGTGCACCTAAATGGTTTTGGAAATAGTTATTTAATAACAAGGATTTACCGGACCACGAGCGACGTGCTCACCCCTTTGCTTAAGGCTGGTTAGTGCAGCTAAGTGCTAGGGCTTGGCTATGGGTAAGGCAAGGGCTTGGCTTGGGGCAAGGGCTATGGGCTGCAGTGCATAACATTGAGCTGTGCTCATGAGGTAGTTTCAGTTTATGAAATGAAAAAGGTTCGTTCTTATATGTCTGCAATCTACCTGTGATGTTTGCACTGCGCTTCACATGGTGATTGCGCTTAAGGTATTACTGTGGACATTCAAGTGGCAAAACATTCAAACTTTGACCTCATCTCTCTCAATCAATATTTGAGATATGGAAATGCAGCGCGCACAGTCGGAAAGCTCTTGTACTAAGCTTTCCAATGCTGGCTTCAGATTTGTCGTATCACTCAGTAGATTGATGGAGAACGATGAGATCAAAGTTTGATAGTTTGCCACTTGAATGTCCACAGCAATATTGTAACAATGAGTCGGAAACATTGCAGAAACTTGATAATCAACTTTATTTTTTTTTACGCAAACACTGTTTTAATAAAATACTTGCCACTCGTAGAGTCTATTTCTTTCGCATCTTTTAGATTTCTTTTCAATCTTTATGTTCTTTAGTATCATCATATGTAGTTAGCTATGTAATTAAAATTTCTGAATGCGGGGGGAAGATAGGCATTTATGATATTATAGTTATTAAATTATATTTTTTGTACATCTGAAAAATACATATGTTGAAAGGGTCCCCAACGAACAAATAAATGAAATATATGATACGGTTCATATAACTTGAAACCATAGCTTTAAAGTTATTAATAATCCTATATAAACAAAAGCAGTTAAAAAAAAAACACTAAGGTGAAGTTTATTAAAAAATATCAAAATTTTACCGAGACCAAATCATAGTATTTAATAATATAATAACTGTCTAATGACTTGTAGAATGAGGAATACCTAACGTACTAGAAGGGACCGTGACTCCGTACTCTCCAAGCCAAGGATAACCGAACAGACCGGAACATCAGGTAACTTGCTATTATATACCGTAGTAGTACCGGGTGGGCCGGCCGCATAATCCCCTCTCCCCCTCGAGCGGGCCCTCGTCAGGCTGCGCGAGAAGTCAAGTTATGATCAGCGGATCCAAACCGGGATAAAATGTGAAAAATTATCACAAGACTGTGACGGTCGATGACTAGACCCGGGCCCCGGGCCCATGTCCTCGGATAAAATTGCATCCCCGTGTTGACCTAAATTCACTCATCATCCCTCCCACCTAGTGTCGGTGGGACTATACTAGCCTGGCCCGGTCGGATAAATATTAATCAGTAATTCCATTTCCACCGGACACGGTAAAATCCGTTGAATTCAGTTACTCATTCCTTCGGCACCATCATGATCGGCCCCCCAAACTGAGGGTTTTGTACAAATTCCTTCGTACTGATCAAAACTGCCGCTTTATGACTGTGCGGGCTACCTCACATTACCATCAAATCATGAGCGACGACGACGACCTAGACGACAATGGATTTTGGTGTCCAGACTCGGACGACTCCAGGCTGTCGGGAGCTTAATTACAGACAAAGAACTTGTGGGAAGTGTGATATTGTATTAAGACCGGAGGTCTTACCCTTACGAGCTCAATAATAAAAAGGAATTAATAATACTACGTGACGTTGAACACAACTGGTTCAGAACCGTCTACTTGAACCTCCACTTCTAAACTAATCTGAACCCCGAACCAACAAGTCAGAGGGAAAAACCGTTAAAAACTGAGTGTCCCTTTGATAAGGTCAACTGACACGTTTCGGCGTTACGTCCGTAACCTGCCAAAGCATACCCCAAACAACAACCCATAAGTGCAATTTCCCTTATTTAGCCATAACTTCCCAGTCACGGGGAAAAAAAGCAAAATTTCACGGAATTCAAGTTCCGTGACCTTCAAGTTTCCCTTAACTTCAAACTGTTACTAGTAATAGTACATGTACTGTAGAAGGATCGGGTCAACGCTATATATGTGGGAGGTTATTCAATATGGATGATGCTACACAACTGAGTGTATTACTGTGGACATTCAAGTGGGAAACTATCCAACTTTGACCTCATCGTTCTCCATCAATCGAAGTGATACTACTGTGCTTAAGCCAGCATTGGAAAGCTTAGGACAAGAGCTTTCCAACGGTGTGCGCTGCATTTCCGTATCTCAAATATTGATTGAGAAAGATCAGTGAGGTCAAAGTTTGAATGTTTTGTCACTTGAATGTCCACAGTAATAATCCGACTGAGTCTGCATCCTAAAAACCTTCTCCACGCCGGTAAACGGTTAAGTCCGTGACCTGTAAGATGTAGGTTTTAAGGTCCTATGTGATCCAAGCTTCCTAGCTTTCCTCCCATATTCCTTATCCTAATACAACATTAAAACCGGACGTATTAATCAGAACCGGAAATGTAATAAGAATTCATCTTAAAATACATTTAATAACAAGAAATTACTTCCAAGAGTAAATTCCCGTAAAGCCCTAATAGCGTAAAAACGATGTAGTATACCGGGACGGTGTGTGTTACAATATCAGTGTGAGACTATCTAAACAGATGCCATCCACACTAGACCAAATAAAAAGATGTGCAACTGATATGCTATGGTTTACAAAACTATTGAACTAGCTTTAAATGGTTCACAAGGTACATGCAAATATATACTTATGAGGCATTTACAAATTTGGATGGTTGGAGAGGATGAGCCATGCAGACTCGAAAGTCGGAAATGATCACCTTTTAGCGATTCCATCCACACTAGACCAAATAAAAAGAATCTTTAAGTGGAATCGCTAAAAGGTGATCATTTCCGACTTTCGAGTCTGCATGGCTCATCCTCTCCAACCATCCAAATTTGTAAATGCCTCATAAGTATATATTTGCATGTACCTTGTGAACCATTTAAAGCTAGTTCAATAGTTTTGTAAACCATAGCATATCAGTTGCACATCTTTTTATTTGGTCTAGTGTGGATGGCATCTGTTTAGATAGTCTCACACTGATATTGTAACACACACCGTCCCGGTATACTACATCGTTTTTACGCTATTAGGGCTTTACGGGAATTTACTCTTGGAAGTAATTTCTTGTTATTAAATGTATTTTAAGATGAATTCTTATTACATTTCCGGTTCTGATTAATACGTCCGGTTTTAATGTTGTATTAGGATAAGGAATATGGGAGGAAAGCTAGGAAGCTTGGATCACATAGGACCTTAAAACCTACATCTTACAGGTCACGGACTTAACCGTTTACCGGCGTGGAGAAGGTTTTTAGGATGCAGACTCAGTCGGATTATTACTGTGGACATTCAAGTGACAAAACATTCAAACTTTGACCTCACTGAT
>WBZZ01003596.1:182500-185000 GCA_019918135.1 Paulinella micropora
CCATCGTCTCACCCGTGAGGGGAGTACGAAGAATTGACGATAAGCTCTAATGACACCCCCGCAAGGGCAGTTCCAACACTTCCAGACGGACCGGTATGTTCAATGAAAATACTGGTCCAGACGGAGCGGTATGTTCAATGAAAATACTGGTGGCACCGACGGGAATCGAACTGGCGACAGGGCCCAGATGGTAGAACTTGACCACTGGGCTATCACGGTGTCCACAATAATAATAATAATAATAATAATAATAATAATAGTAACAGTAATAGTAATAGTATTGATAATAGCGATAGTAATGTTAATAATAATAATAATAATAATAATGATAATAATAATAATAACAACAACAACAACAACAATAATAATAATAATAATAATAATAATAATGACCATCATCTATGACGATTGTTCCAGTGAGACTGCCCCACATGTTCTCGTTTGCAAATCGCACCGCTTCTTGCAAGAATCCAGTCACCTACATGAGAAGTTCCTAGTTCTTAAGTACCATGAGCCATGAATTCAAGTGTTTCGATCTCAGCCAATGCTGGTTGCTGTCGCTTGTGCAGTAGCTCATTTGAAAGCCCTCGTCAAGAGCTTACTAATGAGCTAAAATACAGATTCTGGACACCAGTATTGACTGAGAACGAAGCGCTTGAAGTGATTGCTCATTGCACTTAAGAACTAGGAACTTCTCAGGTGCAAAATATGAAATCAATATGTACGCATTTATACAATATATGTGTATGTGTATGTATGTATGTATGTATGTATGCACGTATGTATGTATGTATGCGTATATAGGTAGGTATACGTATATGTACGTATGTGTCAAAAGGAATCTCCACCATGCATACATACATGCAAATATACATGCATATAGAAACAGTTTCTACATATGTTCTATGTTGTACATACGGAGGGTTGGGTATGTAAAGCAATCTCCACCAGCAACGGGATTTAAAAATAAATACATACATAACATTGCTAAGAAACATATATGTGTACATACGTCGGATGGGTGGCTATCTAAAGGTATCTCCACCAGCAACGGGATCAAAGTAAATACATACAGACATACTGACATGCACATAGGTATATTATATACGTATATTAAATGTTGTACATACAGAGGGGTGGGTGTCTAAAGGAATCTCCAACAGCAACGGGATCAAATCAATACATATTGACATACAGATATGCTATCTATACTTATATATGCGGAGGGGTGGGTGTCTAAAGGAATCGCCACCAGCTCGGGATTAAAAGTAAGTACATGCATACGATTGCTAACATACATGCATTTAGATATGTTCCATATGTATATTAAATGTTGTACATACGGTGGGTTGGGTATCTAAAGGTATCTCCACCAGCACCGGGCAGAAACCCTCTATTTGTGCCAGCCTGCATACAGCACAGCACAGCACAGCCTAGCCTAGCCTAGCCCAGCCCCAAGCCGCCGGCCGCCATCCGCAAGCCGCAAGCCGCAGCACAAGCCCCAGCACAGCCCCGCCCCACACAGCGCCGCACCGCCCCGCCCCGCACCGCACAGCACAGCACAGCACAGCACAGCACTGCACCGCACCGCACCGCACAGCACAGTACAGCACAGCACAGCACAGCACAGCACAGCACAGCATAGCACAGCACAGCATAGCACAGCACAGCATAGCACAGCATAGCATAGCACAGCACAGCATAGCATAGCATAGCATCATAGCATAATAGCATAATAGCATAATAGCATAACAACATAATAGCATAATAGCACAGCACAGCAGAGCACAGCAGAGCACAGCGGAGCAGAGCAGAGCACAGCACAGCGGAGCAGAGCAGAGCTTAGCTTAGCTTAGCTTAGCTTAGCTCAGCTTAGCTTAGCATAGCTTAGCATAGCTTAGCATAGCATAGCATAGCATAGCATAGCTTAGCTTAGCATAGCTTAGCATAGCTTAGCATAGCATAGCATGGCATGGCATGGCATGGCATGGCATAGCATAGCATAGCATAGCATAGCATAGTAAACAATATCATAGCAAAAAGACTAAACGAGTATGTATGTATGTATGTATGTATGTATGCATGTATGCATGTATGTATGTATGTATGTATGTATGTATGTATGTATGCATGTATGTATGTATGTATTATGTATGTATGTATGTATGCATGTATGTATGTACGTATGTTGTACTAACTCGGTTTGTTGCGACAGGTTGGTGGAAAAGATACAGGCCGTCTGCTTTGCGATGCACATTTCCTAATA
Source organism: Paulinella micropora (assembly GCA_019918135.1). Classification (NCBI taxonomy): domain Eukaryota; phylum Cercozoa; class Imbricatea; order Euglyphida; family Paulinellidae; genus Paulinella; species Paulinella micropora. The sequence goes on from WBZZ01003596.1 coordinate 184,767, forward strand.
CATCAGGACATCAATAGCTTAACAATTATAACGATTAAGATATCTAACGTTAACAATCTTTTCTTATTATATTAGATAAAACTAAATTATATAGGCCGTCTGCTTTGCGATGCACATATCCTAGTACATCAGGACATGAATAGCTTAACAATTATAACGATTAAGATATCTAACGTTAACAATCTTTTCTTATTATGTTAGATAAAACTAAATTATATAGGCCGTCTGCTTTGC
>WBZZ01003596.1:200000-215000 GCA_019918135.1 Paulinella micropora
GTCTGTTGAGTTCTTTAACGGGTGGATTGGTGGATTTCTATACAACGAGTATGGTATGAATGGATATTGTTGGTTGGGGTGAAGATGTTGTCTGTTGAGTTCTTTAATGGGTGGATGGGTGGATTTCTATACACCTCTGAGTTTGTATAATTGACAAGGATTTCGAGTTGGTCGAAGAGCTGCTTAGTATGTGCTCGGTAATATGTCTTGGTTATTATTCTGATGATTTTTTAATGTGTTTTTATGAGTGGTTGTATGTGCTTCTTGTTTTTGTCATGGGTCCCCCAGACGGAGATGTGTTGGATTAGTGTGGGGAGATATTGTCACGTTCTGTTTGGTTTCGAGTAATATTGTGTATGTTGTCTTGGTAGTGTTTGGTACGAGGTTGTTGGAATGAAAGTAGTTGATTAGTTTAGTTATTTCAGTTTGTGTTTTTTGTTGTAGACTGTTGGGCGATTTGGTTGTTATTATGACTGTCGTCTGCATATGTATACACTGTTCCTTGTTTTATTATGTTTATTATATGATTGATATACAGCAAGAATAATGTAGTAGATAGCATGTTGCCTTGCAGGATGCCGTGTGTGATAGTGCGCTTGTGTGATTTTGCGTGCTGTGTGTGTACTTCTTGGACTCTGTTTGAGAAGTAGGACGCAAAGACGTTAACAGTGTCTTCAGAGAAATTGAAATTTTTTCGAAGTTTGTCAATCAGCTTTGCGTGTTGTACTGTGTCGTAGGCTTTTGATAGATCTACATATAGTGCTAACGCTAGCTCTTCTTAGCAATAGTATATGTGCTTATGTATTTGGTTTAGGATTGTTTGGATTGTCATGATCGTGTTTGAGTTTGGTATGAATGTGTTTTGTGTGTGTGAAATTATGTTGTGCTTTGTTAGATAATCCATGATTTGCTTATTTATTATTGTGTCAAAGACTTGAGCTATTATTGGTAGCAGTGATATTGGTCTGTGGTTGGCTGGCATGCTTGTGTCGCTGGCTTTGTATATTTCTATTACTTACATCTGTTTTCTTTTATTACTTTGTTGAAGAGTTCTGTGAGTGTGGGTGCAAAGAAAACGTGCGTGTCTTTTATTATTGCAGGCTTTATTTTAAATATATCTTCTGCTTTGTCTCTGTTTATGTTCTTGAGTGTCTTGTAAACTGTGTCTTGTGTTATGGTATGTAGTTTGAAGCTAGGATGTGTGTGTGTGTGTGTTTCTACCTCTATTATCTCTTCCTGTCTGTGTGTTCCTGTTCTATTTTTGGTATGTTGTTGCTTGCTTTCTTGCCTATTGTTATGATTGTTGAATGCATTTGCTATATCGATTGGGTCTGTGTATGTTCTATTGTTTTAGTGTGCTATTGTTACCGATGTTCTTGGTGGTTTGTTATTTGGTACTAGCTCTTTGAGTTTTCTGTGTTTCTTTGGGTTGTCTTTGTTGTCTTCCAGCACTTTCATGATTTCTTCTTGTTTTGCTTTGTGTATGAGTTTGTTGACTTTGTATTTGTGTGCAGTGTAGGCTTGCTTGTTCTCTATACTTGGGTTGTCTTTCCATCTTTTGTATAGTGCATGTCGTTTTCTTATTTGTCTTTTTATTTTTGGTTCACACTAGTTTTTTCTTCTGTTGCTTTTTCTAGGTTTCCTCTCTTAGTGTCCTATAACTTTTGTTATTCTTGATTGTATCTCTAGGAAACTTTGGTTTGTGTCTGTGTTTCGATGTATTCTAGCTGTGTTTTTTAGGTCTGCTATTATAGACTCCCTGTGTTTGTTGTAGTTATTGTTTGTGAGCATGTGTGTAGTGCTTGTGTCTGGTTTATTTGTGTATGTGTGTATTATTGCGTATATTGGGTGGTGGTCAGATATGCATGAGCTGATTATATTTGAGTCAATATCAGTGCTAATGTTGGTGAGTATTATGTCGATGAGCGTGCCGGAGTTGTGGTGTATGTCGTGTCGTGTTGCTTTGTTTATTGTCGTGTATAGGTTGTTGTGTATAATGAGTTCATTATATCTGTGTGCGGTCTAGGAGGTTATAGTTAAGTTCTCCTACTATTGTTATTGTGCTTGCAGGTGCCTTGTGCAGAATGTCATCTATTCTATTTTGAAGTGCGTGCATAAAGTCTTTATGATTGGGCGTCTATACATACCTATTATTGTGTGTATTTGCTTGTTTTTTAGTTTATTATTATATATTTGTAGAATTATTGGTGTTTACATGATTGCGATATGTTTTGTTTATTGTCTACAGTGAGGTGCATGTTGCTTTAGAAGTAAATTGATGTCTATGTGATGTTCTGCAGTGTACATGGGGATGAGAATGCGTTGTTGCTGATTGGTTGTTGGATGTAGTTGTCTGTGATTATGATGATGTCTGGTTGGAAGTGTAGGAGCTGGAGCTGTATGAGTAGATGTTGGTGGTGTGCTTTGAGTGAGTGGATGTTGGTGTGGTATATGCTGAGTGTTGTGTTGTGTGCGGTATTATTATTATTATTATTATTATTATTATTATTATTATTATTATTATTATTATTATTATTATTATTATTATTATTATTATTATTTTGGACACCGTGATAGCCCAGTGGTCAAGTTCTACCATCTGAGCCCTGTCGCCAGTTCGATTCCCGTCGGTGCCACCAGTATTTTCATTGAACATACCGGTCTATTTCTGGACCAGTATTTTCATTGAACATACCGGCCCGTCTGGAAGTGTTGGAACTGCCCTTGCGGGGGTGTCATTAGAGCTTATCGTCAATTCTTCGTACTCCCCTCACGGGTGAGACGATGGAGGCGCATGTGCAGAAATGCATCAGCCATTGACAGAGAAGCACTATTATTATTATTATTATTATTATTATTATTATTATTATTATTATTATTATTATTATTATTATTATTATTATTGTTATTACTGTTTTCTTTTCCTATTTTTTTCATATCATACGCAAGTTCGGCGTAGGGTATTAGGGATTGTGGGAGGAGGCGGTGGTGTATGATACTGTCTGGGTGTCTCTGTGGTATGATGTTTGCCTGGGTCCGCTTGACGATTTGTTTTGTGTTTTCAGTTGGAATGTATGAGATCCCTGTGATGACGAGTTCAAAGATGGGGTCGCACTCTTTGATGTGGGTTGTTAGCATTCGCTTGCGTTCGTTGGCCATGCAGGTTGTTGAGAAAGTCCCTCTGTTCTGATTGTTTATGCCGATTGTTCCATGGGTGGGGCCGGGCCCACTTTGTCTCGACGTTGCCGATGTGCTTTTATGTCTTGGAGTTGCTGGAGCATTTGTTTGGTTTCTTGTCACAGCGAGTCTACTCCACCTGAGAGTTTCCTCACGTCGCTTTCTTGGCTGTCGAGGCGCTTTTTGTTTTTGCTCAATGTCCTGCTGAGCTTGTTCGATTTTTTGGGTTTCGGTTTGCTGCTGGTTGGTGATCTTTTTCCTCCAGTTGGTTGGTTTTGAGGTTGAGCTTGTATTTCGCTGGACATGTGGCTTTGGTCTTTTTGTTGCTGATCGGTGACTTTTGCGAGTATGGGGGCGATGACTGCTTGCATGGATGCAGTAATCATCTCTTGGATTTACTTTGCGGTCAGCATTGGCGGCAGGTGGATTGCTGGTGTTGCCAGTTCTTCCTCCTCGTTGGCTGGGGGTGTGCGTTTGGTCCTGTTGCTTTCCTGCTTGACAGGGTTATGGCTCCATTATTTGAGTCGTCATTGGGCGTGGTTCTGGTAGCAGTTTTGTCGTGGGGGGGGGGGGGGGGGGGGGGGGGGGGGGGGGGGGGGGGGGGGGGGGGGCGTCTTCTGCTTTCCAGTCGGCGGCTCTTTTCCTTTTTCTTTGCAATTAGTGCTATTTTTTTGATCGCTTCTTTTTGTGGAGAGAGTTGGTTTCTGTTCCGTTAGCTGTTTGTTGAGCTTTTTCTTGGGCCAAGGGGGTTTTTGGTGGGGTTTTTGCACGTGTTCTTTTTTTTGAGCTTGTTCTCTCCCCCTTCCCTCCCCTTTACTCCCTTTGAGATATATTATAGTATAAATTATGACAACGTAGCTCTAAAAAGTTCCTCATGTTTTCTAATGTGTATGTTTGTGTGTGCGTGTGCTGCTTGTACAGAAAAGACCAAAGCTACCAGACTTATTTCTCGCTAAAAAGACGAGTGCATGGAAAGCCTGCAGAAGATCTCCGAGAGACTCGATGCAGTTCGGCCATGGCGAAGGGTTGACTGGGAGCCAAGCGCTCCTAAAGGCAATGTTGTTCGCTTTCGGGCAGGCAAAAATGATAAGCATAATGTCAACTTTCCCTGTTCCCTGATCGTACCACTTCCGGATTATAGCATGTTCCTGGATGTCCTCGTCAGCTAGACGAACTTTTTCCTCGCAGTGCCAGCACCTTTGTCGTGAAAGCGATCACTGGCTCCGGCAAGACTGACTCCTATCTGGCTTGTTTGCTACAGGAAATCACTTATCGAGCAACTCAGGAAGAAACTCAGCGGGTTTGTGTGTTACAACGAATCGAAACACAAGTGGGTCAAGAGCGACCGACTCATTATCACGCCCAACTCCCTCATCAAGACAAAATATAACAGGATGCCTATACCTCCAGTCCTAATTTTTGACGAGGTTGAGAGCGCGATCGCCACGGTTTTTGGCAAGACCATGGCAAAAGATCGCGTGGCTAGCGTCGATTATTTGAAGGAGCTTTTGACGAAGGTTTCAGTGGTGATCGCGTCGGATGCATCCGCTGGGAGCCTCACTCTAGAGACACTCCGCGCCTTCCGCCCCGTGAAATTTCACTATATCCTGAGCACGTACCAAAAGCCTTTGAACGAACGTTATAAGGTGTGCGTCAGCTATGACGAAAATGCATGGCGCCAAGGGATCATCGACCGCCACCGAAGGGGTCTGGTTCAGTTTACTCACGCTAACTCCTTGGAGTATGCCGAGAAACTTGCAGAGGAACTTGATGACAAGGACCGAGTGCGAGTCATCACCAGCAATACCCCCGGGCAAGAGGTGAGAAAGCTCATCGAAAACATTGATAAGCTTGTAGACAGCGGTCGGGTGACACATATCGTATACTCGCCTAAAATAGAAGCAGGAGTATCCTGGAATACGAAGAAATGCTATTGCATCAATGCCTGGGCTTCGGACAAGATTACCAGCCCACCTGCTCTCATGCAGTCGATTGTGCGTGTTCGCGAACCCATCACTGGGATCATCAACCTCTGCCTGAAAGAAGTAGCTCCAACTGACCGGATCATGCTGCGACCTGTTTTGTATCAAGAAGTGAAACAAGCACTCGAGGACGGTGACTGCTCCCTGGATGAGTTCTGTCTGAAACAAGAACTTAAACACTTTCCATGCATGCAGCACGCGCTCGTCCTCCACACCATGAACAAAAACGAATATTATAACGACTACGAACAGACCCTCTTCCGGCTCATGCACGAAAACCAGATGACTGTTCTCGTTGACATCGGGGACAGGCGTACAAAGGCTCCCGCTACCGAGGCTAGCAGCCGCTACGAATCTAGACGTGCAGATGACATTTTCAACGCAAAGCAGATAAGCGATGACCAGGTTTTCAAAACGCTCGAGGCGGCCGTGCAGGCTAGCCAGGATGAAGTTGGATACCAGGACTCTATCAAGCGTCACTTTCTCCAGCTGCTCCTGCAGCATAACGAGTCACTCCTCACGGCCGAAAATATCAGGGAGTTTGGTCTGTACCGCCAAGAAACTCTTGACAAGCTCAAACGCTATAAGCTTATGTCTCGCGGAGGGGCCGCAGGAGACGATGCATACGGCGCAATCTCCTATCTTGAAAAAAAACTGGGCTTCGACCCTGTCACTGGGCGCTACGACGTTGCTGCCTTCTACGCATCGTTTGGCGAAGCCGATCGTAAATGGTATGCCAAGCACCAAAACGCTATTCGAGCAGGTTTGCGGGACACGCTTAAAAATAAGTGTCTTAAACTTGATGAGAGCCAAGTTAGCCCAGGCAAGCTCATCGATCTATACATGCTGTTGCACAAGGAAGTCACTGGCCTTCTGGTCGCACGGCAGCCTGAAAAGAGGATCCGCGTGCGATGCGGAGGTCAACCCTGGAGTGAAACATCTGAAATAGAAATGAACATGCGGCAGTTCAGGTTCTATAATGCTGTCTGTGCAGAAGTGGCAGCTCCCAGCCAGGAATGTCTGACAATGAAGTTGCTGTTAAGCACATGTATTGAGATTGTTAAGCTGGCTCAGCTAAACATGCCAGTGCATCCTAGTTAATAATATCTCATTAATAAATATGTATTTTGCTTTTTCCAAAATTAAAAATCACATTAGAAGTTTGGAACCTTTGCAAAGCTCAAGAAGAAGAAGAAGGATTAGTGACAGAAGAAGATGGGAAGCGCCTTGTTGACATCAGGTTGGTCTAATGAATCCGCACCAAGCTTGGGTGACAGTTTTGATAATAAATATTTTTATATTTTTTTGTGTGTCTTTTTACCAGGAACAAATATAGTGAGAATTGCTTCACTAGTATGTGAGATCTATTTTTTGCCTGTCAGCTTTGCCAACACTTCTGTTCAACTAACAAAGTTACACGAGAAAAAAGCTGCTGAAGATAATTAAGTATTGCTGATGACATTCAAGAGAAACATAATAACTTCTTAGTTTTGTGCAGTAATATTTTCATTTTGTGATAGTTTTTTCATTGTTATGACAAATAAAAAATTTTCTATTTACATAACTATAATATTTTGCAAAATTTTACGATATTTTGCGGATGAATATAGATGTTAATTTGAAAACGTCAAAATTCAGACTAAAACATAAACATCAGAATTTATAATATTTTTCATTTTGAATTTGCGGCAGCAATGTAGTAATATTTTCAGTGGAAAGGAAAGATACTAGTTTAATAGTTGAAAAAATAAATAGAATCTACTGTCACTAAATTTGAAGTAGACAATCTGACAATGCTATGAAAAGTAATCATGCCTATCAAAATTTGTTATTAGGTTATTCTTAGTATTAATATACAGAAGAAGTTTTTAGGTGAGGAGCGCCCGAGGGGGGGGGGGGGGATGCATTGGTAGGTAGTAGATAGGTCCCGTCCTATTGATGATTATACGTCTGCAGATAGAAAGGTACAGTAGGTTGGTAGACGTAGGAAAGCTAGAGACTGGCGCGCTGTACCTAGGCGCTGCAGCGGCAAGCGCACTTAATTTTTTTTTCATTGCTATAAACTTCAAGTGAAACATATGATGCTATTATTACTCAGACTAAGTTTACGGTCATTATCCGTTAGTAGTAGTTAAATTTGTTGTTGGTATTATTAGTTGTTAATACAGTCAATTTTAGTACTTATAATATCCTGGTACTCAGTGGTGGCAACAGTTTTTTACCATTACTATCATCACTTTTACACATATCCGAGTCAGTACGTTACGTGGCCCGGCCCCGTCAACTTAGTCATACTTTCCGGAAGCCTGAGGTACCGATCTTTTTGACTTCGTTAGTTGGACTGGCGGGAATTGTCTTCATCACCTTATTAATAATAATTTTATTCAAGTAGTATAATAAATTCTGCGTCAGTGTGAGCCAGGAAGCACTGAGTCAACTACCGGTAAGAGCCTGAGCGGGACGTACCGGTTCAACTTCAAGACTGGAAGCATTGCGGGCCGAGGCCCTTCGTCTATTGACTGGCCCACTGTCTTGTTAGGTCCGGAGACAGGGAAGTCAGGCCCAGGGCGTGGACGGTCAGATTAGGTAAGAACTCGGTGCCTTTTACTACAAGTAGGTGCATCATGTGTAGGAAGAACCGGGCACGCCCTGCAGTGACAGTAGGATGATCATGTCGGTCCAGCCGGTATTAATAACGAATTTTGTTGTGCGAGCATCACTGTCGGAAGAAACTGGCCGGCAGTGACCGTGGCAAGGATCAGCCTCAGATAATATGGGATTACCGTTTTAACCGGTGCCGTCCGCGCGGGGGTCACACACCACATCATCTGATTGTGGCCTTACATTCAAGTACTCATGCTATTATTAATAATACTTAAAAGTCTTGACAACTTGAGTCTGTGGCAAGTTTCTATATAGTGCCACAATGATTAGTATTATTACTATAAAAAGAAAGCCGATTAGATTTGCGTGAATAAGCAAGTTGAACAACAACGCCAACTAACCGTTCCGCCGGAATTCAGTTTATAATGTGGCAGCAACCGCTATAATCAAGTTCCATCGTCCTGACTCTGAGTCACACACTTGGCCGTGTTCCGGTTGCTCTCTCGCGGCCGGCGGCCGTCCAACGCCATGAACGACTTTTAACAGGCAACCAAGAATACCTGTACTTGCCTGTCGTAGAGATAAAAGGAACTTCACGGCGTGACTTCAGATGAATATTCCAAACTTCTGCCAGGTTTCGAGACGCACACATGCCGGCTACGTGCTATGAACGCTGTCAGAGATAACGCAGCGGTGGCAGAGTGCGGCGACTATTCTAAGTAAATGAACTTTTTTTCTTCTCAGTTATTGCTGTTGCAGTGTTACTGTTGTTGCTGTTGTTGTTGTTGCTGTTGTTGTTGTTGCTGCTGCTGCTGTTGTTGTTGTTGTTGTACATATGTGTTATTATTGTTGCACCGTCCGAACACAGTCACTTTTTCAAAAACGAACCCCAAAGTGTCACTCCAAGGAATGAGTGGCAAGACTTATACAAGAAGGTCAACATAGCAATGCACTTGAAACTGGGTGAATCTGCATGGAAGGTAAAACAAGTGTAAAGAGAAGGAAGGTAAGATGAAGAAAGGTGAGCTGAAAGAAGTTAGGGTAAATGGAAACAAAAGAATGAATGGACAGAAAAAAGATCGAAGGGAAAAATTATAGTCTGAGTCAGAGGGTAAAGGAAGGAATAACAAAGCAAACAACGAGAAAGAGGTCAAACACAAATATTCAAATAGAGCAAAAGCAGAAAAAGAAGAAATTTTTCCTCTACCTTGTGCTTTACTTTGCGATTTGAAATGAAATAGAAAGAGGGAAAAGTCACACTGTAAGGGGAAATGTGAAAATAGGAGAAGAATCAACCAGAGAATGGAGGCCCGAGGAGATATCAAAAAATGTGAAGAAATAAAAGATAATAAAAGGGAGAATCCGACCCGAAAATATGAATCAATTAGGAGAAAAAAAAAAAAAAAAAAAAAAAGTTTTTCAAGGGTGGGGGGTGGGGGGACAACTTATGTATGCACACATTATTAAGGAATTTCAAAGGCAAGAAGTAAGAAATACAAGGTCAAAAATTTCTATCGGCAGACCGCAAAATGTTAGAGGTCACTGTTATGATGTAAATGAAAAACTTGATTTCCAAGTAGCAGTAGTCAGTTATGTATGCGACTTTTGGTGCCTCTTCAGAGCAGTACCCTGCGCATGGGAAGGCCCTATAATATTTTGAGCTCGAGGGTAGGTTGCGACACTTGGGAAGAAGAAGCTTAAGAAGGAGGAGGAGGAGGCGGAGGAGGAGGAGGAGGAGGAGAAGAAGAAGAAGAAGAAGAAGAAGAAGAAGAAGAAGAAGAAGAAGAAGAAGAAGAAGAAGAAGAAGAAGAAGAAGAAGAAGAAGAAGGTTGAGGAGGAGGAGAAGGAGAAGAAGGTTGAGGAGGAGGAGGAGAAGGAGAAGAAGGTTGAGGAGGAGAACGAGGAGAAGAACGAGGAGAAGAAGAAAGAGGAGAAGAACGAGGAGAAGAAGAAAGAGGAGAAGGAGCAGGAGAAGGAGCAGGAGAAGGAGGAAAAGGAGGGAAAGGAGGGGAAGGAGGGGAAGGAAGTGAAGGAAGTGAAGGAGGAGGAGGAGAAGAAGAAGAAGAAAAAGAAGAAGAAGGAGGAGGAGGAGGAGGAGGAGGAGGAGGGGAGGAGGCGTCATGAGGAGGAGGAGAGCCAGTCCAAAGGGCATTTCAATTTGCTCCATCTCACAAGATCGGGACACTTTGGGCGTGCATAGTACCTTTCCGATTTTCGATCTCTTTGCGAAGGGATGTGGAGAGAGGCTGGCTGTTGCGATGCAAGAGAAGGGGAGCGAGGGAGAAGAGCAGGAAGCACACGAAAGAAAAGAAAGGAGGCGGGAATGCATAGGAGAAAGAAGAACAAGAGTTATGCTTGGACTAGACGAAAACTTGCCTTTTCATTCTGGGCCTCTCTTGCATAGCCTGATAGGTACTCCAGCCAAACGTGTTTTGACCCTTTTATTCGTAACATGGACTTTGGTTCCATGCATGAGTCTGAATGCTGAAGTTGGTTATCTTGGTTTCAATTTCGCCTTGCAATCCAAATATCGCCAGACAGGAGGCGCACCCTATGACTAAAAGCGGTCGGTAGAGAGTTTCCTGATCATGCGCGCGGCCAGTGACGGTCGCTGCAGGTGCACTGAGCATGCAAAGGCTACAGAGCCATGAGGCTGAGCCAAGGCGAGTATTAATAATGGCAACACTTACAATAACACTTACAATCGATCGATCAAGAGCGCCAGCCCCACCAGCAAAGCCCACTGTAGTACCCACGAAGCAGATGTGATGGACCGCGCACTGCTCGGAAATTGCGTGTACGAGCAGAAGGTAGATGCGTTGTTGGTGCTCAAGCCCAAGAAGTTCAAGAAGGTAACATTCGCGTTACCTTCCAGCTGACATTTAGAGTTGTAATAGGCTATCGCTTCGAGAATAGTGGAGTTGGTGGCATAGCTGGTTGCCACTAAGCTGCACATGCCTTTCTTGGGGCCGACATGGCAGTAAATGCACGGCGGGTACGTCATGCCAAAACAGCCTTCACCTGCCAAGATACACAACCACACTCCCAATCCCACTTTACGTGACCTGCTTCCGCGTGCGTGCTATCAGCTAGTACTGTCCATTCCTTGTGAATCATTTGTGTTACTGACAGTATATGAGTTGAATATGATCAGCCATTCCTCGATATCGGCTTTAGAAAAATTTACTATATGCTGATCTTTTAGCGTTTTCTTGTACATATATTGATGCAAATAATTCATGCAATATATTACTATCAATACATACAAGCATACATACATATACTCATTACACACCGATAACATAACATATAAGTATACGTAATGTTAGATACTCACATATAAAATGTGCGTGCATGCCTGTAAGGTTTTATGTGGGTGCGTTTATGCATCTATTTCTTCGTAGAAAATGTGCATGTGTGTCTGAAGCAATGCAAGCGCTTACAGTCGCCGTCGTGGTCCGCACAGAAAGTCCTCGGCACGCTCCTGGAGGGGGTGACACTTGCGCTGCGCGACCGCGAGGCCGTTAGACTGACACTGGGCGTTTCTGAGGCCGTGAGACTGACACTGGGCGTTTCCGAGGCCGTGAGACTGACACTGGGCGTTTCCGAGGCCGTGAGAATGACACTGGGCGTTTCTGAAGCGGTCAGACTGCAGCTTGGCGATTCTGAGTCTGGGGAGGGAGATGACGATGGCGTTTCTGTTAGCAACAAGATCAAAGCATGAGCATGCATGTATTTCAATTAAATTTATGCATGGGATGAATGCATACATAAAGTTACAATGTTACACGCTGATGCTCTCTACAGCCAGAAAGAAGCCAACATGTTGGAATCAACTTATGGTGAGGAAATGTTGCCATGACAAGCATATGTAAATTATTCATCTTGCTAAAAGCAAATGCTACATGAAGGTAAATTGCTTATTACCCGACGGCAAGACAGAAACCGAGGGGCTGATGCTCTCTATAGCCAGAAAGCAGCCAACATGTTGGAATCAACTTATGGTGAGGAAATGTTGCCATGACAAGCATATGTAAATTATTAGTCTTGCTAAAAGCAAATGCTACATGAAGGTAAAATGCTTATTACCGGACGGCAAGACAGAAACCGAGGGGCTGATGCTCTCTACAGCCAGCAAGCAGCCAGAATGTTGGAATCAACTTATGATCAGGAAATTCTTTGCTGCCTTGGTGACATTGTGAGCATATGTGACTCATAATCGTGCTTAAAGTAAATGCTACACGAAGGTAAAATGCTTATTACCGGACGGAGAGATACTTAGAGCTGTGCATGTCTACATCACACAACATATATTGGAGCTCACGTCTTCGGTGAAGTACAAGCATCAAGCAAAGACCGGATCGCCTTCCACGGAGAATTTCCCAGGAGGGCAGGAACTGCATGCGGAAGCGTTCTGTCCCGAGAAATACCCGGCCGGGCATTCCAAACAATTCAACATGCCGGACGCGTTGGCAAACCTGCCTGACAGACATAGCGGGCAGCTCAGCTGGTCAAGCGCATTGTTCGCGGAGCCCTTAGGGCAGGAAGGACAGTTGAGGCCTTCTCGATACGTTCCTTCAAGGCATTGCGCATAGGATACGGTTACATTGGTTTCCTGGCTGATCTCTCCTTCCAGCTGGTAGACAGAGATCACTAGATTGAGTCCGAAGCCTTCCGGCATCTTACACAGAATGCGTGAGTACTCCGTTCCGTTCACATGAGAGGTAGAGTTGCAAATATTTCCTCCGACGAAGGCGCGCGCTCCACTGAAGCCGAAGTCCGAACCATGGATGGTGATAGTATCGGTCGGAGACTTGCGTTTGCAGTCTTTTTTATTCACACAGCCTGACACAGACTGCACCGAAGGCGCTGCATAGGATACGAAGGGTTTCTAAACACAGAACAAACCAAAGCATCCGAACATGCCACCTTTGAGATTTCTACTAGGGAAATTGTGGTTCTTTTTGCAGTCCTCACCGATGATGCGCGTAATCCGCTTTGAGCGAGCACAGTCTCCTGGTTGAAACCAGCGCCCGTTGGCAGTTTGCAAGTCACCACTGCTGCAGGGAACGTTCCGGAAAAGGACACGCCCGCACACTGTTTGCCAACGACAAAAAATTCCAAAGGAGGACTAAGTTTATTGCCGCTAATCGTTAGCGTGACCGGACTTCCGGTGCTGTTTAGCCCAGAGGTTGGACAGCCACAAGGTACTTGATGTTGGTACAGGTCGTGCAGCCTGACACTGAGATAGAATCTACGAGTGGCGATGATGGATAGTTGTAGATGTCGGTGCCTGTGACCACTTGCTCGCCAATCGAAATGTAGAAGACCAGCCCGGTCTCACCGTTGGAAGAGGGCTGCGTCAAACACTGAATCTCGGTATTGCTGACAGTCTGCACCGTGCAGGTGAAGTTTTTGGTGGGTCCTCGATACGTCACTTTCACAGCATTTGCATCGTTTCCAAAGTGTTGTCCATTAAAGACAAGCAACTCGGCCTGTTGGCTTAATGCCGGGAGCGGAGTTGCGGGCTCAGTGGGCAGAGAACCGGGACGGTGCAGAGAATTGTCGGCGTAAGTTGGCTGAGGGTAAGACACCGAGTCCGAGCTTGGGGCAGACGAGATGGGTCCACTTTTGACAACGAAGTTGAGACCTGTGCCCACACTCGCAGGCAGCACAAAAACTACCTTACTGTCCGTGGTCAAAGAAGGGTTCACTGTCAAAGGTAAGGCCGCCAGTCCACAGCAGCGGTCCATCAACACCGACACCGCTCCAAAAGTCTTGAAGTTGCTTCCCGTAAGAGTTAACACTGCCCCTCCGCTAGTGCTCGTCGCTTGCGCAACTCCCGCAGTGACAACGAGATCAGAAGAACTGAGTGACAGGTCGTTAATACTTGGAGCTGGTGGAAGCGTGATATTCGTGACTGCGGAAAACGGTCCAAAACCCTCGGCATTTTCTGCGCGATATCGTGCATAGTACACGTTGTTAGCAACAAGGCCTCCCATGGTATACGTACACGTAATCAGCCCGGTGGTACTCCAGGTGCAACCAGGATCGTTGATGTTGCTAAAGTTCCGAATGCTTGTCCAGCTTGAGCCGTCGACACTGTTCTCCAGCCGAAGTGATGTTAGAAGGCTGCCACCGTTGCGGGGAGAATTATTTTCTATGATGAGTTTGACTTCAATCTGAGTTTCGGAGGTGGGAGTAAGTGAAGGATCATTAACGGGTTTGCTTGGCACAGTAACAAATTGAAAATTTGTGCTATCACTTTTCGTGCCGCTGCCTGCTTCGTTAGCGGCAAATGCTCGACAAGAATACCTGCAAAATCACTCGTGAAACTTGGGAAAACGTATGATATATGGCGTACCCCACTCCAAGAACCAGCTGATTGGGACGAACTAATGTGATGGAACGAGCAGCCTCATCCGTTGTCCCAACAAAATACCTAAGCCAAATTTGTGAAGTTCAATCATAGTTGCGAAAGACTGTATTTTATTTGCGAAATCATGCCATTTGGTAGAAGAGAAGGATGGAGCCTGCAGGGAAGGTTGAGAAATGGTGGTACCGTTCGAGGGGCTTACTGGGAACGTAGCGGGGGAAGCTTGAAAAGTCTGTGCATTCTACTGTGACAGTCCCATTCACAGCTCCGCCCAAATCCACGGGGTTCCACGATACCGTGATGGAAGTGCTTGAAGCAACCTGACAACGCAAGCGCTTGCTTAGTGGGAAGTGGGAACAAGGACGAAGTCGAACATACCTGAATGTTGGTGATGATCGCCAGGAGTGGCAAACCAACCAGGCTTGCTTCGGCGATATTACTGAACGACGACGCACCACCATAAATGAGTTTGGAAGCACTGGTATAGCTTGCGCCAAAGTACCGAACAGAAAATACAGGAAGTACTGTAAAATATGCCTGTCTTCCTCCTTGGAACGCTACCGAAGAGAAGAGGCCCCCGCAGTCCTTGTAGCTTGAATTGCTCGAACATGTTCCAGCGCCAAGCAAAACCTTGTGCTCGAAGACGCCGTCCACGTAAGTATCCCCCGTCGCGTTCTCCGGGTCCAGATTCAAACAAAAGCCCGATGCGTTGTTGGACCACATGTACGAGGTCGGGTCGGGAGTGGTCGCGTAGTTGCTTTTCAGCCAGTCGCTTGTGGTTTCACCCGCTTGTTTTGCAACGAAGGGAAGACTCAGTCCCTCCTTGATGCCGTTGTAGTTGTACTGGTCACCGCGTGGTGA
>WBZZ01003596.1:220000-227500 GCA_019918135.1 Paulinella micropora
TTTCAGTCAACAAGTGGAGATGACAAAAAACTAAAGTGAATGGAGCACATCGTCTTTCACCCCTCTCACCCTCACCTCTTCCGTGTTTTTTCTTGTTCTTGAAAAGGAAAACGACATTAGTGTTGTTTGCTTATTCAGCAAGTCACAACGAAGGCTACCTGTTGGACGAAGGAGCAACAGAGCCAAGAATCCCAACATCTCAATCATGGAAACTGACACCACTTTAACCTGTCCCAGTGGCAAAACCAGTGCTGACTAACACTTTTTCCAAAATTACGTACGCGCACCGGCTTTACTACTATGAATAAGAAAAAACAAAACTTCTCCTGCAAAACTTCGTTTTCTTTATTTTCTTTCTTTTTCCTATTTCATTCCACCCTCTGCGCTCCTCACCTAAAAACTTCTTCTGTATATCAAGAATAAGTGAATAATAAATTTTGATAAGCATGATTACTTGACAGTAGATTCTATTTATTTTTTCAACTATTAAACTAGTATCTTTCCTTTCCACTGAAAATATTACTACATTGCTGCCGCAAATTCAAAATGAAAAATATTATAAATTCTGATGTTTATGTTTTAGTTTGAATTTCGACATTTTCAAATTAACAGCAATATTCGTCCGCAAAATATCGTAAAATTTTGCAAAATATTATAGTTATGTAAATAGAAAATTTTTTATTTGTCATAACAATGAAAAAACTATCACAAAATGAAAATATTACTGCACAAAACTAAGAAGTTATTATTTTTCTCTTGAATGTCATCAGCAATACTTAATTATCTTCAGCAGCTTTTTTCTCGTGTAACTTTGTTGGTTGAACAGAAGTGGTGGCAAAGCTGACAGGCAAAAAATAGATCTCACATACTGGTGAAGCAATTCTCGCTATATTTGTTCCTGGTAAAAAGACACACAAAAAAATATAAAAATATTTATTATCAAAACTGTCACCCAAGCTTGGTGCGGATTCATTAGACCAACCTGATGTCAACAAGGCGCTTCCCATCTTCTTCTGTCACTCAGCCAGGAATTAGTCTGACAATCAAGTTGCTGTTAAGCACATGGGTTAAGCTGGCTCAGCTAAACATGCATCCTAGTTAATAATATCTCATAAATAAATATGCATTTCGCTTTTTCCAAAATTAAAAATCACATTAGAAGTTTGGAACCTTTGCATAGCTCAAGAAGAAGAAGAATGATTGGAGCTGCCACTTCTGCACAGACAGCATTATAGAACCTGAACTGCCGCATGTTCATTTCTATTTCAGATGTTTCACTCCAGGGTTGACCTCCGCATCGCACGCGGATCCTCTTTTCAGGCTGCCGTGCGACCAGAAGGCCAGTGACTTCCTTGTGCAACAGCATGTATAGATCGATGAGCTTGCCTGGGCTAACTTGGCTCTCATCAAGTTTAAGACACTTATTTTTAAGCGTGTCCCGCAAACCTGCTCGAATAGCGTTTTGGTGCTTGGCATACCATTTACGATCGGCTTCGCCAAACGATGCGTAAAAGGCAGCAACATCGTAGCGCCCAGTGACCGGGTCGAAGCCCAGTTTTTTTTCAAGATAGGCGATTGCGCCGTATGCATCGTCTCCTGCGGCCCCTCCGCGAGACATAAGCTTATAGCGTTTGAGCTTGTCAAGAGTTTCTTGGCGGTACAGACCAAACTCCCTGATATTTTCGGCCGTGAGGAGTGACTCGTTATGCTGCAGGAGCAGCTGGAGAAAGTGACGCTTGATAGAGTCCTGGTATCCAACTTCATCCTGGCTAGCCTGCACGGCCGCCTCGAACGTTTTGAAAACCTGGTCGTCACTTATCTGCTGTGCGTTGAAAATGTCATCTGCACGTCTAGATTCGTAGCGGCTGCTAGCCTCGGTAGCGGGAGCCTTTGTACGCCTGTCCCCGATGTCAACGAGAACAGTCATCTGGTTTTCGTGCATGAGCCGGAAGAGGGTCTGTTCGTAGTCGTTATAATATTCGTTTTTGTTCATGGTGTGGAGGACGAGCGCGTGCTGCATGCATGGAAAGTGTTTAAGTTCTTGTTTCAGACAGAACTTATCCAGGGAGCAGTCACCGTCCTCGAGTGCTTGTTTCACTTCTTGATACAAAACAGGTCGCAGCATGATCCGGTCAGTTGGAGCTACTTCTTTCAGGCAGAGGTTGATGATCCCAGTGATGGGTTCGCGAACACGCACAATCGACTGCATGAGAGCAGGTGGGCTGGTAATCTTGTCCGAAGCCCAGGCATTGATGCAATAGCATTTCTTCGTGTTCCAGGATACTCCTGCTTCTATTTTAGGCGAGTATACGATATGTGTCACCCGACCGCTGTCTACAAGCTTATCAATGTTTTCGATGAGCTTTCTCACCTCTTGCCCGGGGGTATTGCTGGTGATGACTCGCACTCGGTCCTTGTCATCAAGTTCCTCTGCAAGTTTCTCGGCATACTCCAAGGAGTTAGCGTGAGTAAACTGAACCAGACCCCTTCGGTGGCGGTCGATGATCCCTTGGCGCCATGCATTTTCGTCATAGCTGACGCACACCTTATAACGTTCGTTCAAAGGCTTTTGGTACGTGCTCAGGATATAGTGAAATTTCACGGGGCGGAAGGCGCGGAGTGTCTCTAGAGTGAGGCTCCCACCGGATGCATCCGACGCGATCACCACTGAAACCTTCGTCAAAAGCTCCTTCAAATAATCGACGCTAGCCACGCGATCTTTTGCCATGGTCTTGCCAAAAACCGTGGCGATCGCGCTCTCAACCTCGTCAAAAATTAGGACTGGAGGTATAGGCATCCTGTTATATTTTGTCTTGATGAGGGAGTTGGGCGTGATAATGAGTCGGTCGCTCTTGACCCACTTGTGTTTCGATTCGTTGTAACACACAAACCCGCTGAGTTTCTTCCTGAGTTGCTCGATAAGTGATTTCCTGTAGCAAACAAGCCAGATAGGAGTCAGTCTTGCCGGAGCCAGTGATCGCTTTCACGACAAAGGTGCTGGCACTGCGAGGAAAAAGTTCGTCTAGCTGACGAGGACATC
Source organism: Paulinella micropora (assembly GCA_019918135.1). Taxonomy (NCBI): domain Eukaryota; phylum Cercozoa; class Imbricatea; order Euglyphida; family Paulinellidae; genus Paulinella; species Paulinella micropora. Next base: position 223,041 of record WBZZ01003596.1, read on the forward strand.
CAGGAACATGCTATAATCCGGAAGTGGTACGATCAGGGAACAGGGAAAGTTGACATTATGCTTATCATTTTTGCCTGCCCGAAAGCGAACAACATTGCCTTTAGGAGCGCTTGGCTCCCAGTCAACCCTTCGCCATGGCCGAACTGCATCGAGTCTCTCGGAGATCTTCTGCAGGCTTTCCATGCACTCGTCTTTTTAGCGAGAAATAAGTCTGGTAGCTTTGGTCTTTTCTGTACAAGCAGCACACGCACACACAAACATACACATTAGAAAACATGAGGAACTTTTTAGAGCTACGTTGTCATAATTTATACTATAATATATCTCAAAGGGAGTAAAGGGGAGGGAAGGGGGAGAGAACAAGCTCAAAAAAAAGAACACGTGCAAAAACCCCACCAAAAACCCCCTTGGCCCAAGAAAAAGCTCAACAAACAGCTAACGGAACAGAAACCAACTCTCTCCACAAAAAGAAGCGATCAAAAAAATAGCACTAATTGCAAAGAAAAAGGAAAAGAGCCGCCGACTGGAAAGCAGAAGACGCCCCCCCCCCCCCCCCCCCCCACGACAAAACTGCTACCAGAACCACGCCCAATGACGACTCAAATAATGGAGCCATAACCCTGTCAAGCAGGAAAGCAACAGGACCAAACGCACACCCCCAGCCAACGAGGAGGAAGAACTGGCAACACCAGCAATCCACCTGCCGCCAATGCTGACCGCAAAGTAAATCCAAGAGATGATTACTGCATCCATGCAAGCAGTCATCGCCCCCATACTCGCAAAAGTCACCGATCAGCAACAAAAAGACCAAAGCCACATGTCCAGCGAAATACAAGCTCAACCTCAAAACCAACCAACTGGAGGAAAAAGATCACCAACCAGCAGCAAACCGAAACCCAAAAAATCGAACAAGCTCAGCAGGACATTGAGCAAAAACAAAAAGCGCCTCGACAGCCAAGAAAGCGACGTGAGGAAACTCTCAGGTGGAGTAGACTCGCTGTGACAAGAAACCAAACAAATGCTCCAGCAACTCCAAGACATAAAAGCACATCGGCAACGTCGAGACAAAGTGGGCCCGGCCCCACCCATGGAACAATCGGCATAAACAATCAGAACAGAGGGACTTTCTCAACAACCTGCATGGCCAACGAACGCAAGCGAATGCTAACAACCCACATCAAAGAGTGCGACCCCATCTTTGAACTCGTCATCACAGGGATCTCATACATTCCAACTGAAAACACAAAACAAATCGTCAAGCGGACCCAGGCAAACATCATACCACAGAGACACCCAGACAGTATCATACACCACCGCCTCCTCCCACAATCCCTAATACCCTACGCCGAACTTGCGTATGATATGAAAAAAATAGGAAAAGAAAACAGTAATAACAATAATAATAATAATAATAATAATAATAATAATAATAATAATAATAATAATAATAATAATAATAGTGCTTCTCTGTCAATGGCTGATGCATTTCTGCACATGCGCCTCCATCGTCTCACCCGTGAGGGGAGTACGAAGAATTGACGATAAGCTCTAATGACACCCCCGCAAGGGCAGTTCCAACACTTCCAGACGGGCCGGTATGTTCAATGAAAATACTGGTCCAGAAATAGACCGGTATGTTCAATGAAAATACTGGTGGCACCGACGGGAATCGAACTGGCGACAGGGCTCAGATGGTAGAACTTGACCACTGGGCTATCACGGTGTCCAAAATAATAATAATAATAATAATAATAATAATAATAATAATAATAATAATAATAATAATAATAATAATAATAATAATAATACCGCACACAACACAACACTCAGCATATACCACACCAACATCCACTCACTCAAAGCACACCACCAACATCTACTCATACAGCTCCAGCTCCTACACTTCCAACCAGACATCATCATAATCACAGACAACTACATCCAACAACCAATCAGCAACAACGCATTCTCATCCCCATGTACACTGCAGAACATCACATAGACATCAATTTACTTCTAAAGCAACATGCACCTCACTGTAGACAATAAACAAAACATATCGCAATCATGTAAACACCAATAATTCTACAAATATATAATAATAAACTAAAAAACAAGCAAATACACACAATAATAGGTATGTATAGACGCCCAATCATAAAGACTTTATGCACGCACTTCAAAATAGAATAGATGACATTCTGCACAAGGCACCTGCAAGCACAATAACAATAGTAGGAGAACTTAACTATAACCTCCTAGACCGCACACAGATATAATGAACTCATTATACACAACAACCTATACACGACAATAAACAAAGCAACACGACACGACATACACCACAACTCCGGCACGCTCATCGACATAATACTCACCAACATTAGCACTGATATTGACTCAAATATAATCAGCTCATGCATATCTGACCACCACCCAATATACGCAATAATACACACATACACAAATAAACCAGACACAAGCACTACACACATGCTCACAAACAATAACTACAACAAACACAGGGAGTCTATAATAGCAGACCTAAAAAACACAGCTAGAATACATCGAAACACAGACACAAACCAAAGTTTCCTAGAGATACAATCAAGAATAACAAAAGTTATAGGACACTAAGAGAGGAAACCTAGAAAAAGCAACAGAAGAAAAAACTAGTGTGAACCAAAAATAAAAAGACAAATAAGAAAACGACATGCACTATACAAAAGATGGAAAGACAACCCAAGTATAGAGAACAAGCAAGCCTACACTGCACACAAATACAAAGTCAACAAACTCATACACAAAGCAAAACAAGAAGAAATCATGAAAGTGCTGGAAGACAACAAAGACAACCCAAAGAAACACAGAAAACTCAAAGAGCTAGTACCAAATAACAAACCACCAAGAACATCGGTAACAATAGCACACTAAAACAATAGAACATACACAGACCCAATCGATATAGCAAATGCATTCAACAATCATAACAATAGGCAAGAAAGCAAGCAACAACATACCAAAAATAGAACAGGAACACACAGACAGGAAGAGATAATAGAGGTAGAAACACACACACACACACATCCTAGCTTCAAACTACATACCATAACACAAGACACAGTTTACAAGACACTCAAGAACATAAACAGAGACAAAGCAGAAGATATATTTAAAATAAAGCCTGCAATAATAAAAGACACGCACGTTTTCTTTGCACCCACACTCACAGAACTCTTCAACAAAGTAATAAAAGAAAACAGATGTAAGTAATAGAAATATACAAAGCCAGCGACACAAGCATGCCAGCCAACCACAGACCAATATCACTGCTACCAATAATAGCTCAAGTCTTTGACACAATAATAAATAAGCAAATCATGGATTATCTAACAAAGCACAACATAATTTCACACACACAAAACACATTCATACCAAACTCAAACACGATCATGACAATCCAAACAATCCTAAACCAAATACATAAGCACATATACTATTGCTAAGAAGAGCTAGCGTTAGCACTATATGTAGATCTATCAAAAGCCTACGACACAGTACAACACGCAAAGCTGATTGACAAACTTCGAAAAAATTTCAATTTCTCTGAAGACACTGTTAACGTCTTTGCGTCCTACTTCTCAAACAGAGTCCAAGAAGTACACACACAGCACGCAAAATCACACAAGCGCACTATCACACACGGCATCCTGCAAGGCAACATGCTATCTACTACATTATTCTTGCTGTATATCAATCATATAATAAACATAATAAAACAAGGAACAGTGTATACATATGCAGACGACAGTCATAATAACAACCAAATCGCCCAACAGTCTACAACAAAAAACACAAACTGAAATAACTAAACTAATCAACTATTTTCATTCCAACAACCTCGTACCAAACACTACCAAGACAACATACACAATCTTACTCGAAACCAAACAGAACGTGACAATATCTCCCCACACTAATCCAACACATCTCCGTCTGGGGGACCCATGACAAAAACAAGAAGCACATACAACCACTCATAAAAACACATTAAAAAATCATCAGAATAATAACCAAGACATATTACCGAGCACATACTAAGCAGCTCTTCGACCAACTCGAAATCCTTGTCAATTATACAAACTCAGAGGTGTATAGAAATCCACCCATCCACCCATTAAAGAACTCAACAGACAACATCTTCACCCCAACCAACAATATCCATTCATACCATACTCGTTGTATAGAAATCCACCAATCCACCCGTTAAAGAACTCAACAGACCACTACACGACAACATCTCCACCCCAACCAACAATATCCATTCATACCATACTCGAAATTCAACAAAAAGCAACCTAGTCATCGACCACAACCCCATACCTCACAAAAATGTTCCTCCATCAGTGGAACCAACTCCCAGAGTATATCAAAGACACAACATCACTCAACATCTTTCA
>WBZZ01003596.1:232500-255000 GCA_019918135.1 Paulinella micropora
ATCATACAAATCCCCACCCATTGCAGCGCCCTATAACTTTTGCAAGAATAACCAGCCTATTCTCTCTTTTCCCTCGCCCGATCAAACAATTGATTCCAGCAAGAACAAATGGCAATTTCGCCACATTTGGGCATTTCGCCGGAAAAGTCTACAACTGCCCGTGGTCATCAGAAAGTACCAACTAACCGTTGGGTTGTCATTCAGGAGTGGACAACAGGTTCGCTGATCCAGTACCCTCGTAAGCATTTTAGTCATGAGCATGCACCAAAGTACCCTGCAACCATTGTATGTATGTATGTATGTATGTATGTATGTATGTCGTGGCGTGACGGCGTGGCGCGGCCTGGCGTGGCGTGGCATCAAGTAAGTACATGATATAGACAAGTAAGTAGACAATCATGCAAGATACTATACTAACTATAACAGTAAAGCAGCACTGTTAGTTGTCCTTATTCACGCATGTATGTATGTAAGATGGAGAGACTCACATAGTCCTCCTGCCCTCTACGAGAACAACGTGACATGCACAGCTGGCGCTCTCTCAAGTTGTGCTCATATGTAGCATATGAAATACCTGTATTTGGAACAAAGCGTGAAATTTGCGCGTAGATTTCCGAGATTTAGATGGAATAGATGTGGGTAAGGGTATGTAGGAGGGATATTATATTATTATATGTAAAAGGGGGAGGAATACGAGGGTGAGAAGCATAAAACAGAAGTGATGGTCTCATATATTAGCATATGAAATACCTGTATTTGGAACAAAGCGTGAAATTTGCGCGTGGATTTCCGAGATTTAGATGGAATAGATGTGGGTAAGGGTATGTAGGAGGGATATATGTAAAAACGGGGAGGAATATGAGGGTGAGAAGCATAAAACAGAAGTGATGGTCAGGAGGTAGGCGGACCTTTTCATATGGAAATGACCATATTGTCGAGTGGATGCGTACGATAGAAGAACACCGGGAACCGAATGTGGAACCATAAAGCATACACCAGACAATACAGCCACCCCATGAGTGCAAAATCAAGAGGGACATGGGGGGCATGGGTTGTGGAATGGATGTAGGAATTGTGGAAAACAACAGTTGGAGAGAAGTCAAGTGTAGGAGATAGAAAATTTTGGGGAAAAGTATAACAGGTGTGGTATGGGGAAAGGGGAGATGGGGTGAAGTATGGAACCTGTATGGGCAGGAAGGCAGCAAAAAGGCGGAAAATGCTGATGGCGAGCATACTTTGGGTTGTGGAGGCAGGCAAGAAGGGGGCACGGCAGAAACACGTGTGTTAGCGAGAATTTTGTCATTAGTCCTGGGGAGATTTGTAGTAGTAGTAGTAGAGACTGTAGTAGTAGCAGACTGTAGTAGCAGTAGTAGTAGTGGTAGTAGTAGTAGTAGTAGTAGTAGTAGTAGTAGTAGAGTAGTAGTAGTAGTAGTAGTAGTAGTAGTAGTAGTAGTAGTAGTAGTAGTAGTAGTATTGGTAGTAGTATAGTATTACGTAGTGTAGTAGTGGTAGTGGTAGTAGTAGTAGTAGTAGTAGTAGTAGTAGTATATAGCTGTACACACATACATGAGTCCTTCGAGAAGACAGTCATACTTTTCGAGCGCAGGCCAGGGAAAGTAGTTTCTTGGTGTTGAACTTATATTTTGCAAGTTAGCATGCCCTTAGGCAAATGGTAGATCGCTTGAATGAATCCGCAAACGAGTTGCTATGTATGCATTCACATGAATGTTTGTATGTATATATTTTAATTTATTTATGTATCCACTGTAATTCTATGTATGTATGTATGTTTGTGTTTGTGTGTGTGTGTGTTTGTATAGAGGTACGTTATAGAATGCACGCATGCATGTATGTATATGTATATTAATATTCATATATGTATATATGCACGTATGTATGTATGACATTGTATGTTTATGATTGATCTTACATCCAAAAATGCATCTTATCTATACATATATACATACATATATATGCATGTACTATATGTATATATATATATGTATATATGGAAATATATATAATAAGTATGTATATTAATATCAAAGCTTTTTGTTTGCTTATGCTAAAGTACTGGTGTGTACTGTACGTGCATAATATGCAATTCAGTTTGTTTGCGTACGCATGTATGCGTACATTTAAAACTTGACAGCTGAGGTTTGCTCGTACACCTGTAATAATGCTCTCCTAAGATATCATGACCCGTCGTACGTAGTCCTAGGTTTCGGCTTATTTGGACGACATGTGGAGCAATTTTGTAGGCGGAGCTAAGGATATCGATGTCGCGCGCGGTATTCGAATTCAAGACAGCCAAGGTGAAACAACCGATCGATGGTATGACGGAGAAGGCGTTCCGTGCGATTGAAAAGAACTTCCGAGAAGTAAGTCGTGTTATATAAATAATTATCTAAATTTATACGTATTTTTTAGACACTCATGTTAGGTATGTTATGTATGTTATGATAGCTATAATCATGTATCTTAATGTACATGCATGCAAGTAAATCGTATGTGTATGTTATGTAAGTATGCTACATGTACATGTTTATTTAAGTATGCCGATAGTGATGTTAAGTATATGTAGAAGGCGTGTTTAGTGTACGTACACTAACATATTCATAATGCATGTATACTGCGAATGCATATTTATAATTATTTAAGATGTGTGTATAATGTATGCATTTTCATGACGAATTTATCAGACATTCTTTACGTATTTCATATGTATCCTCATTGTAATGTAACGTGATGTAACGTTATAAATAACTATGCCAATTATGTAGTGATCCATGAATAATTGTGGTGTAATGCAACGCATTTTTGATTTGTTATGTGTATGTATATATTCATCAGATGATTTTTAGTACTAGTGCAAGTGCATATTGTATGTACTGTATATGCATACGCGTATATTCATGCATCCACATGATACGCTGTCAAATAATACTACCTCCTGGTGGCGGGTCCTTTTTGAAATTTACAAAGTGTATATGTTTGTGATACTATATATATATATATATATATATATATATACTCACATATTTACTGCGTATATATATATACACACACATATATATATACTATTTATATACATTTACATCTTATATGCATGTATGTATGTGTGTGTGTATATGCGTGTGTACGTGTGTAACATTGTGTACACGTGTGTGTGTGTGTGTGTGTTCGCTTCGGTGTTGAGGCAACCTGCATCGCACCACACTATATTATTGAGTCCATGATATGCGTTCACGATTAATTTTTGGATTTAGGATTACATAGCGCGCGCGTGTACACGTACATACGTAACGTTTTCGTGTTGTGCTGTAGCTTAATGCTGTGAAAGAACTTCGCGAAATCAAACCTGGCCAGGAGAGAGCACTGTATTCACTCAAGATTCCAAATCTGGAAGAAAAAAAGATTCGTTTGCACTACGTGAAAACTCGTTCAGATGAGGAACCCTACCCCATCGACGACTTCAACAAGCGAACCAAATTCACGAAAAAGATATGGGTCATTGGAACGTATAAGGTTGGGAAATCAACAATCCTGAATCTGCTCACTGGCAAGCAAGACTTCATGGTACATTGATTGTAAATCAGCTATGAGTACATTTGTATGCATGCAATCATGCGAGCCAATTATGCAAATGCATGTACCATTGATGGATGTGCGTGCACGAAATCAATGTTAATTAGAGAGAGAAAGAGATCCGCATTAACTCTAAATTAAGAACCACTTTGTTTGAACTCTTGTATAGAGCAGCAGTATCAAAAGTACCAAGGGCCTGGAGATGTTGCTGCTTGGCGAGAGCTTGTTTGTGGACACAGAGGGCTTCAATCAGCCCCTCGATGTCATCGAGCCATATGTCAAGCGCGATTTTATTACCTCCCACTTGAAGTACTGGTGCAGCTCGATGGTGATTGTTGTCGACCGGATTACCATGCAGGATTTGCAACTCCTCGACTACATGACAGATCTTTTCGCCACCAGCCATGGAATGGATCTGACAGTCCTACACAACCTCAAAACTATTACAAATGTACAAGCTTTGGAGGTCTACGCAGAACGTACCATTGGGAACCTTCGCGACCCAGACCAAAGTGTAAAGCACTCGCCCCTGCACTTTGAAGTGTTCCACGGTACAAACAAGTAAGTGCATCACAAGCCTTTCGCCCTTGAAAAGATTTATTTTAGCAAAATTATATTATTATTGTTGTTGTTGTTGTTGTTGTTGTTGTTGTTGTTACTATTATTTTGCATGTCTTATTTAATATAAGTTGGCCGTCAACGTTAGATGCCCAGTATTTGATGCATACCCTGAGAAGTACAGGTACTTGTCTTTGCAATGATCCAGAAGACTGGGAACACATAAATAAAATAATAGGAACCAGTGTGCGACAATGTTTATTGTCTTTCTACCCTTGTTCCTGTTTGCTTACAAGTTTTGAGCATCGCTTTGCCTAGCACAAAAACTTTCTAGTGCCAAGCATGCTTCAATTACATACATGTCATGGATTAAGTAGAAGAATTCTTTGATATTGCTCTGGTAAGTAACAATGATCAAAATTTTAATTGTAAGTTTCGAATTCTTTCGTGACTCAGGTCGGTGTCGCATCACTTTATTGGGTCGCTGCAGCATGCTGCTCACTGGCGAGGTTCCTTTGAAGCCTTTGTGAAGACTATCAGGGTTGCCAAAAAATCGACAAGAGAATTCGGAGAGGTCAAGCAAGCTTCTTCTTTCTTTCTTTCCTCTTTCTTTCTTTCTTTCTTTCTTTTCTTCTTCTTCCTTCCTTCCTTCCTTTCTTTCTTTTTCTTTCTTTCTTTTCTTCTTTCTTTCTTTTTCTTCTTCTTCTTCGTTTTCCTTCTGCTTCTGCTTCTGATCCCACTTTATTTCTGTGACAAAACCAAAAATTGTACATAAGGATCATCCATGAGATCATGCTTCTTTTTTAAGAAAGACCGATATTGAGATCTAATCATCCTAAGCTAAGCTTGCGTCTTGCTCTGGGTGTCTCTCTCTCTCTCTCTCCTTCTTGCTCTCGCTATCTGTCTCTCTATCTATCTCTTTATCTATCTGTATGTCTGTCTCTATTTCTCTCTGCCGGGCTCATGAGTCAAAATACGCGTTAAAACGTGATCTCAGCATTCGGTTACCCCTCTACTTCACACATCTGCACGTCCAGTCTGTGCGCCTTGCCGCCACGGAGGTATACTCGAAGTACTACGACTACGACAACGGAACGCTGAACGTCGGAATCAGTGCGCAAGAATCTAACGCCTTTGAGGTCAAGATTACGGGCACTTACAAGCGTCTGACACAGGTTCAATTTTTACCACTACATCCGTACGATGTTATATATGATGCATATATAAGTTTGCAATCGACAGAGAGAGAGAGAGAGAGGGAGGGAAGAACCGACAAACAAGCCCTTGGAAGGAAAGATGCAGGACAATATCAGCCAAGTCTCAGCTTATAGAAAGAATGAGTTTTGCACACGAAAATCTCAAAAGTTGAACTCCAAGTTCCCAAAAAAAGAGACATCTTTGTGGTGCAAAGTTACATCCAAAAAGAAAGTGATTCGATACATGAAATATCAAAGAATTTGATAGTTTGTGTGTCAAAACGTTTCCGTGTACTAGGGCGACGAGGAGGGGGCAGAGGTTTGGTTGGGGGGGGATAATAACATACAGAACATTTTTAGATACATATAATTATACTCTCCCTCCCTCTCTCTCTCTCTCTCTCTCTTTCTCTCAGACTCTCTTCTCTATCTTTTCTCTGAGACTCTAAGAGACTCTTTCTCTCTCTCTCACTCACTCTTTCTGCGTTTCTCTCCTTTGCATTCATGTCTTTACACGTATGTCTATGTACGATTGTACAATATGATTTATAAGTAAGCCTACGTATTATGTACACTACACTATGTATGTATACAGGGCGTGTCTGCATGTATGCATGTATATATATATATGTATATATTATTTATATACAAATCATAATAATATTGTATGCAGGGGGATGAGCTGAACCTTCGAGGGAGGTCCAGGTTGTCATATCACTTTGCGTATGATAGAGACGAAAAAGTTCTCTTCCTCATCCTATCTTTGGCGGAGTTTTACCTCTTGGATGTCAAGGTGCCAAAAGAATGTGACTCCATTCTTGTCAAGGGCTACGTTCGGGAGCTCAACCGCAGCCACAACAGTACCTGCATCCATGGCATAATATCCGAAATCATCCACCTGCCCTGCAAAGTGGTAATCAACGACAAGTTTGGACCCGTCTGGAAGCGCCTGGGCCATTCCGGATTTGGCTCCACTTTGATCGAAATGAATCCCAACTCCCCAGAGGTGAACCTTGAGGGGATTCCCAAAGCGACGCGAGCTATCTTCAACCAGGTCGACAAGGTGGACCCAGTGTGGGAGGAAATAAAAAGATATCAGGCCAAGTTGGCAACCCGAAGACAATCAGGTAATTTTGTTTAATGCAATGGCAGTTTTGTTCTAAGCAATCTTGTTGGTCACAATAATCATGAGATGAAAAAGGATTCAATTCGTCTGCACTGCCATTTGATATCAGCATACTTGTGCAATATGATGATCATAGTTTTTGCAACGCATCGATTGCACAACGTGGCATAAGTATGCACAAATATGTATTGTAATATTTCATATTGCATAAAATTACACACACACACACATATGTATAGATATATATATACATTATATATATATGTAAGGTTGTATGTATGACGTATATGCACATGATTGCGAACGTTTCTATGATATATTAATACACTATGGATTCTTTATATATTAATACTGTAGAAATGTAATTAATATAAATTACACATATTTGCGTGTGTGTTTGTAGTGAAACATATTATGATACCTGCAGTCTGAGAGAGACTAGCTTTTGTTTGTTTCTTTATTGAAACCATTCTTTGCACATAATATTTCCCATAATATTGGGTGTATTGCAGCCGGCGCCAGCGATGTCTCAGACAAGGAGAACAAAACTTCAGGTAACCGTCTCTCTTTGGAATCTTCCAGCTTGTCGCCAACTGCAGCGATCGCCACGCCACAGCTCAATGGGGAAGCAACCAAGTCTTCATCAAACACATCTCCAACCAGTGTCACAACTGTGCACAAGCAAGGCACCGATAACCAAGCACGCGGGTTTCCCCGAAATCAATCCATGGACCTCAGTAACCTCGTCAACTAATGAGTTCGAATGTTCAGCCAATCTCATTAGTGGATGCATCAACTTGAACTTCGTCTATGGGTCAACGAATGATGCACAGTGGTATCCGTATCACACAGCATCTTACAATTTCGATTTACTTTCTTTTTAGATCCCTACTTAATATCCCAGTCTCTTCTTTCAAGTTTTAGCTGTTAAAAGTGTAATTATCAAACGTGTATTTTTGTTTAGACGAATGACTGAACGAACAGTATTGAGCCAAGACCATCCGAGCTCGTTTGAGCGATATAAAAAAGAAAGATTGTCTATCTCAACTTTTTTCTGCTTATCGTTTACAAAGATTGGATTTTGAAATTATACGTAAAGAGTGGTGGAGGGGTTTGTGGATCGACAGTCCGGGAGCGACTCTAATATATTAGGTACCAGGCGACCCGCGACGATGGGCCGAGCATAAGGACGACAGACAACGGGAGCAACATAACACTTGAAACCGGGCTTACAAAACGTTAGGCGGCCGCCGACGATGGCTTATATATATATATTGTGAGTTTGTATAAAACTCTTCAAGTAGGCAGATACAACGTGGCAGGTAGCACCGCGCAGAGGGGCGCGCCGGTCCGTGTCGGGAATTTTGGCAATACGAACAACCAGCGGCGACGAGACAGACACGTAATGTAATGAAATGTAATGTAATATTATGTAATGTAAATTCAATGCAATGTAATGTAATGATGTAACGTAACGTAATCTCTGTCTGTCTATCTATCTATCTATCCATCTGCATGTCTACCTATCTACCCATCTACCTATATATCTACTTATCTACCTATCTACCTCCCTACCTGCCGACCTATCTATCTATCTATCTATCTATCTATCTATCTATCTATCTATCTGTCTGTCTATCTGTGTCTCTCGCCTGCGTCATGGCAGGGCTGTTACCTTTTGTCTTGGTCCGACAAAAATGGGTGAAAGGTGGCACTACTATTGTGAAAAATGAGCAGGTGTTGTAAATGACAGTGTTTGCGACATGTAGAAAACTAAAGAGATCATAAACATGTATGTATATATGTATGTATGTATGTGTGTGTGTGTATGAATGTATGTATGTATGTATGTACGTTATGCATGTATGTATGTATGTATGTATATGTATGTATGCATGTATGTATGTATGCGTGTATGAATGTATGTACGCATGTATGTACGTACGTACGTACGTATGTATGTATGTGCGAATGTATGTATGTACGTACGTATGTATGTATGTATGTAGATATGTAAGTAATACTATGGATGATTGTAATGTATGTATGTATGTATGTATTATGTATGTACGTATATAATGTATCTAATGTATGTTATGTATGTCTGTACGTACGTATGTATGTATGTATGTATGTATATGTGTGTGTGTATGTATGTATGTATGAATTTATGAGTACTTGTATGTATGTATGTATGTATGTATGTATATTATGTATGCAAGTATATATGTATGCATGTATGTATGTATGGTATGCATGTATGGTATGTATGTATGTATGCATGTATGTATGTATGTACCTATGTAAGTATGAATGCATGTATGAATGTATGTATGTATGCATGTTAAGTATGTTATGTATGTATGTATGTATGTGTATGTATGTACGTACGTCTGTATGCATGTATGTATGTATGTGTGTGTATGCATGTATGTATGCATGTATATATGTATGTAAGTATGAATGTATGTATGAATGTATGTATGTATGTGTGTGTATGTATGTATGTATGTATGAATGAATGAATGTATGAGTACTTGTATGTATGTATGTATGTATGAATGAATGAATGTATGAGTACTTGTATGTATGTATGTATGTATATATGTATATATATATTTTATGTATGTATGTATGAATGTACGTATGTATGTACGTTATGTATGTAATGTATGTATGTATGTATGTATGTACGTACGTACGTATGTTTGTATGTATGTATGTATGTATGTATATACGTACGTACGTACATACGTACATCGTACATACGTAACGTACGTAGGTACTTATGTATGTATGTATGTATGTATGAACGTATGTATGTATGTATGTATATATGTATTCATGTATATTATGTATGTATTTATATATTTATGTATATATGTATGTATGTATGTATGCATGTTATGTATGTATGTATATGTATGTATATGTATGTATGTATGTATGAGTACTTCTATTTATGTGTATATGTACGTATGCATATTATGTATGTATGTATGTATGTACGAATGTATGTATGTATGTATGTAGCATTCCAACCGTCTTGCATTCCGAGCGCGCGCACTGACACGACGTTTGCGTAGCTTTCTAGAGTCTCGCACGCGCGGGCCAGGTGTCGTTTGTAGGTGAGCACATGTTGATCTTTGGTGAATGGTGTGTGAGTCTGCGACTTGTTACTGCGCTTCTTCTTTTCGAACTTCTTGGCAGGCCGAGCCTTGGAGTACTTTTCTTCCGGGTCTTGGTTCGCGGTGTCGTCGATATTTGTGTCGTCGCCTGCCTGGTCACTGTCAGAATCCACTTTATTTTCCGGAGTCTGGTACTGCACACGATATTTAAGCAATTTGTTAATGAAGTGACAGACGGAAAAATCAACTGCATTTATCTACAACCACAGCGCGTGGCCCACGCACTGCTTTTATGCATCTAAAATAACAGAAATTGCTACGACTTTGTTTGGTATCCAGTTGGACCCTCCTCGCAATCTTGGATGGTTGGCAATCGCCCACCAGAGCGCGCTCAGCGAGTTGAAGGCAGAAGTGATTCTGTTGTCCTCGGCCGAGCAGAAAGGGGTAGGACGCGTCAGAAAGCGAGAGGCAAGAGTGACTTGCAGACACATCGCTGCATCGCGGATGAGGTCCGGGCCGCTATCATTTTGATTATCAAACACAGTTTCCACGCCAAGCTGGTCGTCCTCCTTTTCCGGGTCGTCGATTGATAAGGATTTTTTTTTTGTTACTGCTTTTTTCGCTGCTTTCTGTTTTTTGCGCGGAAGCGAGGTATAGAATGGGTGCGAACCGACGAATCGAGTTAATTCCTGTGTCTCAGTTTGTGACTGGGCGCTGGCTTTAACCACGCCTGCCATCGCTGTCAAGCAGAGGTTTTGTGAGCGACAAACAGGTGCTGTTGGCTAGCAACTGTCGTTTTTGCCCCCCGCCTCCCTAACACTGCCCACCCACAGCATTTTTTTTTTGCAACACCAAGATAAGGCAAAGATTTTGGCAAAAAGAAAAGCAGGCCTGCAGTTTTTGTGTGAGTGCTGAAAAATGGCTGGATTTTTTAGGGTGCGGGGGGGCAGAAAAGGCAAAGAGGAGGGTTTGGAGCCGGCCGAGGCATGTTTGCTAGCTTTAAAAAGAAATTATGAAACCGCTACCATATTACCGGTAGAAGCATCACGTGGCAAGATCGAAAACCACAAAAGTCCTCCCCCCCCCACCTGCAGTTCTTTACCCACCGCGCTCCCTCCCCTGCAGCCGTTGGCACTGTTGCTTCGAGACAGAATCGTGGTTGCAAAGGTTTGCATTTTTTATGCAAGAACGCGGGAGCTGAGGGAAGGAGAGGGGGGGGGGGGGGGGGGCGGCCTCCGCGCACAGGCAGGCTGAAGTGAAGGAGGGGGGCGGGGGGGGGATATGGCCGCAAAACCACCAAGGAAAACAAAAAAAAGGAAGGGTTGTGGTGAGCAGATTGCGATGTTACAAGGAGTGGCGGTGGGGGGGGGGGGGGGGGGGGGGGGGGGGGGGGGGCTGCGCCAGGCAGGTTCCGAGAATGAGGAAAAAAATGTGAGGGAGGGAATGTGTGAGCCCACGAGAGCAGGCAGAAAAAGTCAGGACAAAAAAAGAGACAAAAAAAGGAAGACTTGTATGGATAGCCGCGCAGTACAATTGTTTATTCGCCAGTACGGCAGCAGTGACGCGGTGGGAGTGATAGGCGACGCGAGCTTATGCGTACGCGAGGGTGTGCTGCTTTGTCGCCTCGCCGCGGGTTCAACAGATTGGCAGCAGGCGTGCGAGCGCTGTTTCACCAGCCGAGGTTGCATACGGGCCGCAAATTCTCGCAAACTGCTTTTCAGGCTGTGCAAAAGCCATGCGCGGCGATTGCAAAAAAAACGCGAAAAGAAGAAGCGCCTGCTGGCGGATCTCGAAGGCGGTAACAGCCAAACAAAACGCAGGCGCAACAACAGTGACACCGCCGAGTCGTCCGCAGTATCGCTATGGTTTCAACGCCTGGCCAGTGCCGAGCCGTTTGTGTCAAAAACGGTAGGAGTCAAGATGCTACAATATTATGGATCTGCTTTCAGAGTTACAGATGACCTACGGTTGTTGTTTAAAGAATGAAGAGTGTGGCAAGAATCAGCCGACCGGCCGGCGTGCGAACTTTGTTACATGATGGAAAACATTGCGACGGTAGCAACCGTCTGCCTGTTTCTTTCTTTTCTTTGGTTTGTGCTCTGCTTCACAGACGGCGTCGGCCGCCGCGCCCTCAGGTAGCGCGGTAGTAGTCGTCTGTTCTTCTTGTCGATCTGCGTGCCGGCGCTTCTTTTTGTTGGCAACGTACTTTCGTGCATGGTTCTGGCACAGCCTAAAAAGCAATTGGAGCGAGTCCACACCCCGCACGCGGCCGCGGCGCACGAAGCAGCGCTCGCATGCCGGCTGCCATTCTGTCGAACCCGCGGTGCGGTAAGCCAGCCCGCAATCGCGCACGCACAAATGTCGATCGCCTAGGGTCGCCACCGCGTCGTGGCTGCCGTACTGGGTCACAAAGTGCTGCACGGCGCGGCTGTCCATTCCTCTTTCATTTTTTTCTTTTTGTTTTGGCCTACGGATTTTTTTTTTCTTCTCTCGCTCCCCCCCCTCCTTTCCCACTTGCTTGACCTATACGGCGCTCGGCCCCCCCCTCCCCAGTGCTTCTGTAAGGCCCCCCCCCCCCCCCCCCGCGCGCCTCCTATCCAGCATCTTCTTTTTGGGAGGGGGGGGCCCGAGCAAAGCCGTGCGTGATATCGGCTATGAGGGAGATAGAAAAGGCCGGGGGCCGGAATATAAATTCCCTTCCCTCTTATGTCTAGCTTCCCAGGAAAAGAATAAAGAAGTTTTGAACAGGGGGGAGCAAAGAAAGAATAGGGAGAAGCACGGGTGGGGAAGGGCGGGGGCCACCTATTCACGCTGGACGAGCCCCGACGGCCTGTGCAAGAACGCGGTTCACACCCCCCTGGGCGACTGTGCGGGCCGCGGGTGGGGGGCCGCTCTATGCAATTGGTCACACGAGGAGGGGGGCGGGAGAAAGTTTACGTGTTCTTGTTTTTGGATTCTTGATATTGCAGGGGGGAAAAGAAAAGCGGGGGGGGGGGGGGGGGGAGGGAACAACACCCTGTCTTTCAAGAGCTTAGCTATATTTCTTTTATTGACTGTGCCTTGCCATGGCGACAGCAAATTCCTCACCCGGCTTCCAGGGCTTGTTGGCAGGCTGGGCAGCACGGACCGAGGAGCCCAAGGGCCTAGTACCGTCTGTAGCAGTAGCCGCGCAACGTTCGCCAATCGCGGCGCCGCCGCAGGGCCCTGCGCGAGCAGAGGCCCAGCGCTGGCTGCGGACGGAGCTCGAGGCGCAGGGCGTGTGGGGGCCCGCGCTGGCCACGGTGCTGCGCACCTTGCAATACCGCGATCGCGCGGGCCTGCTGCGGCTGACAGAAGACGACCTGAAATTCTTGGTGACCAGTGCCAGGCCACGGCTAGAGCCTGACCTGGCGCTGCTGTTGCGCGATATTCTGCACGACGGGGGCGGCTTGGAAAGACGACCCGCCAATAAAAAGGAGCATGAAGGCGAGCCTGGCTGAGAGACAGACAAGTTCGTAAATACGAAGACCAAGGTCGCGCGATCGAGTTACAGAAAGAAGTAACGCGCGCGGTGCCACGGGCGTCTTTTGTGCATGACGCCCTTCCCCCACAAACGGGCTCGCCTCGAAGAGTGAGGCAGACAAGTTTATTAAAGACCTTTGTTGGGAAACAAAGAAAGAAAGGAGGCCGCACCAGGGCATTCTAGTGAGAGGGGGGGGGGGGGCGAAAGGCCGGCGGGGCAGGAAAACTTTTGTTTTGTGCTTAGCTAATGTCTGGACGTTGGCGGGCGGGGAGAAGCATTTTTCTTCGCTTGCAAAATGTTTCCCAGAAAAGCAGCCTGTTCAAACATCGCCTGCCGCCTTTCGCGCGGTCTAAAATTCACGGTACAGCGCTAGACCCTTGGGAAACAAGATTGCGCCCCGGATCCCACGCACCAAGTCGTACCCGCGCCCGTGGTTCAGAAAGAATAGTCAGCTTGGAGATAAAGAACGTAGCCTTATCGTAGTCTAAGAATTCGCATGCCAAATTTCCGGCTCAGGATACTCTTCATGGAGCCAAGGATGGCCAGAGGTATGTACAGACCATACAAAGCATGATTTTGTTTTACAAGGTATTGCTCTAGTTGCTCGAACATGAGCACGCCGAAATTAGACTTGCTGTCAAGCAGCGATCTGCCATGCCACACGGCGCTATGCCTCCTGATGCTACCAGCA
This sequence comes from Paulinella micropora, assembly GCA_019918135.1. Taxonomy (NCBI): domain Eukaryota; phylum Cercozoa; class Imbricatea; order Euglyphida; family Paulinellidae; genus Paulinella; species Paulinella micropora. The sequence continues at coordinate 246,290 of WBZZ01003596.1, forward strand.
AAGACCCAATCACGATCGGCCACGGACGGATCCCTGTAGCTTTGGCGCAGCTGGGCCGCCCGGTTGTCATCCCCCCCGACAAAGAAGTTCCCAGCACGTTGTCGGGGTGCCACCAGATGTGGCCCCGCGGCTGGCCATGCAGGACGAACAAATGTGCATGCCCGTAATACAGCTTGTCCTCATTCCACAACGCGTCCATAAGACCGGAACAGGCGGCCACGACCGACTTAATGTTTTGCTTGTCGTATGAGGCCCGGAGTGCTTCGCACATTTTTTTTTGGAATATTTTCTTTCGGTCCTCTGGAAAAGTTGCCAGATTTGCAAAGCCCTCTAGAAACTGCTGAAGCCTACGGGTGACCCAAGCATGAGCCTCTTTTTTCCAATCTTCGTGCTGGACTTTGTTGGTCAAAAAGTCGCTGATTGTTTGGCTCTTGCGCCCGCTAATCTCGCTCACTAGCGTTTGGTAGCCATTAAAATCTTGTAAATTCTGAAAATGCCTGTAGAGATAATCATCAAGCTCTCGATCGTTTTCAATGGAACTGTCCTCAAAATCCGGAATCTTTGCATTGGCACATTTACGAGCCACGCCTAAAAGCTCTTTTTCAAAATCAAAGCGAAATGTATCAAGAAGTGCTCTGACACCCTCGGCAAACACGAGCTCGTACACAATAATATTCCAGAAGTACTCGTTATACTCAAAAGTTTTCCGCAGCAACGCCCTTCCTTCGGGCATTTTTCTGTCTTTTTTTTTTAAAAAAAGCCCGCGCCAGAATTAAGTTGGATAGGGCGTCCGCAAAAAAACTAAGGCTCCGAATACTCTGGGGCGAAGGCAGGCGGGCGGGGATAAATTTGTGGGCTAGGGAAACGTGGGCGGGCGGGGGAAACAAGCCTTGCCAAAACAAAGCTAAAAAATGTGTGTTCCCGCCCGCCCTACCTTCACCGCGCGCCCTCTCCTTCGCGAAGAGAAGGAAGAAAGCGGGAGGGGGAGAGGGGGGGGGGGGGGGGACACCGGTTAAAGAACGCTCGGGCAAAAAAGGGAGGGAGGGAGGGAGGGTCGGTTAAAAAAAAGGAGCCTGGCGAAAAGAAAGGCGGCCGCGTCCCCTCCCCCAAACCCCCCAAAAAAGAACCAGTCCACCACCGATTTCTTGTTTTGTAAAAAAAGCCGTTCTACACCACATTCGGAATGGAACACGTGGCGTCCGCGCTGTTCGAATTCTGCGGCAATGACGGGCGCGGCCGACGCCTCCCCCCCCCCCCCCCCACCTTTCTTTCTCTTGCTCTTTTTCTCTTTAGGTCCCTCCCTTTCTTCTTTTTCTCGTTCAGAAAGAAAATCTTGTTAGCTCTTAGAAATGTCGTTAGTTAAGAAGCAAAGTTACAATAAAAAAAATCCTGTGGCGAACCAGCGCATGGCTACCGACAGCGAGAGTGTGGAGGTCACGGTGAAGTGGTACGAGCTGAAGGAGGCAGAGCAGAAAAAAGGAGCTGTCTGGCAGAAACCACGAGTTGTACCAACGGAGCACAAGTACCAAGTGCCAGCGAGTACCGTGCGTAAGGGGATAGCCGCGATCGGACAAGCGATCGGGGTTGAGACGCTCAGCCGGGAAAGATCTCCCAAGCTATGTCTTATGCCTGATTTATTGTCACTGAACGAAACGAGGATGACCATCAAGGACCCCGACATGCTACAGAATAGAAAATCAAGGACCACGACGGGACAGTGCGAGAGATAGACGAGAATAGCTTTAGAAAATACCAGAGCCTAGTGCTAGCCAGCGTCAACCTACAGGCCGGCGCGCAGTCGACTTTACGGCCGGAGCCGTCCTAAATAATAGGCCACTTGAAGAAAAACATTGCTTTTAATAAAAAAAACAGGAACCTCTTTTGATTATACTCGCCAGGAATATCTTTTTTCTGCTGCCTTTTCTCAGTCTAGTGCAGCACCATTTTTTTAAAAACTCCGAACAGGCAGAAAGGACGCCGCGAAAACCAAAAAGACTAGAATCTCCTGACGCGCAACAAAATCCCTACTCCGTGTGTTTGGTCGCTTCTAGTCACAGTCAGAGTCACTGCAATCAGCGCAAAATCCCTTGGGGCTTTCACTGAGCCACTTGCGTTGGACAGGAGCTGTGACCCCCTTTGCGAGCAGATCCTCCCACTTCACGGTGCAATCTCGTTCAGCTCTGTAGGCGTCTCCCAACAAATTCAGCATCGGCAACGAAACTATTTTCTGGACGGCTTCTGCGATTTGGTCGCTGCTCTTCACCTCCGATATAATGCCGTCCAGTGGCAGATGCCTGAGGAATTGGTGTTTGCACTTGTCATTGTTTTGGTCCAGCGACAAGCTGAGTTCCATCACTGTTTTGCCGGTCCGGATCGTGTGTTTGCAGTACAACACCAAGCGCGTACTAACGGGTACAGATTCGCCGTGCGCATCCAACTCTTCTCCGTTTTCGTAGTAATGGTAGGGAACTGCTCCGGTGATCCCATATTTCTCAAAACCCCTTCCCAGGGTCACTTGCTCGATCTGTTGGACAAGTGTCTTTTGCACCGCGCGGAGTTCGCCTTGCTTAGCTATGGTGGCTAAGGGCAGCAAGGAGGACTCGAGACGCTTGCAGGTCGTGCCTAGCACGGCCAAGGAAGACGGCGAGTACGAGATGAGCAATTCCAGTGTGCTGCCCTCCAGCAGCTCGAGCAGATCCAACAAGGAAGAACGACCGTGTGCACGCTTCTGTCTTTTGTTCGGTCGCGCAGCGTTTTTCGTTCCGTCGTCGGTCGAGCTCGCTGCTCCAAGAAAAGACATACCGCTACACAAAAAAGAAGAATAATATCATCAGCCTTGAAAACAAATGTACAAGGCGTAACGCAAACAAACCCTTTCCTCCCTTTGTAAATGTGCGTCGTCGGTTTTGTGCAGGTGTGTGTATAAGTGTGTGACTGTGTGTGTGTGTGTGTGTGTGTAAGTGTGTGTATAAGTGTGTGACTGTGTGTGTGTGTGTAAGTGTGTGTGTAAGTGTGTGTGTGTGTGACTGTGTGTGTGTATGTATGCGTGTGTATGTGTGTGCGTGTGTGACTGTGCGTGTGTGTGCGTGTGTGACTGTGCGTGTGTGTGCGTGTGTGACTGTGTGTGTGTATGTGTGCGTGTGTGACTGTGTGTGTGTATGTGTGCAAGTGTGTGACTGTGCAGGTGTTTGTGTGTGTATGTATGTGTGTGTATGTGTGTGTGACTGTGTGTGTTGTAGGCGTATAAATCTTTATGTGTGTGAGTCACTGCTTTGTTCTGTTGTGTTAAAAAGGGTTGTGACAGAAAGAGAGATATCATCTTCGCACGTCAAAGGGAGGGAGGGGAGGGCCGACATCTGACGGGTTCACAATGACCAACATTGAGCAAACAGCCCATTGGGTTTGCCCAATGCTGCCAACATTGAGTTTGTCCAATGATGTCAGCATCGTAGCTGTCGGGCCCCCTCTAACCACTTGCACTTCGACATCATTGGGCAAACTCAATTCTGCCAACATTGAGTTTGCCCAATGATGTCGGCATCGTAGCTGTCGGCCCCCCCCCCTTTTGTACGCAACCCATTGGGTTTGCCCAATGCTGCCAACATTGAGTTTGCCCAATGATGTCGGCATCGTAGCTGTCGGGCCCCCCCCCTTTTGTACGCAACCCATTGGGTTTGCCCAATGCTGCCAACATTGAGTTTGCCCAATGGCATCGTAGTGGTTAGAAGAACCGTCGACCAACGATCGGCCCCTCCTCCCCCCCCTCTCCCTCTCTCTCTCATATTGGTGACCATATTCACACTCACGTGAAATGACTTTGCTATCTGTCGTCGTATACAAACAGAAAGTTGCGTGTGTATGTGTGTGTGTGTTACTGTCTACCCCGTGCGTGTTTCTTGGGCTGAACGTGTACACAGAGAATTGTGTGTGTGTGTGTGTTTCTTTTGCTGAACGTGTACACAAAGAGTTGTGTGTGTATGTGACTGGTTTGTGTATCCGTCAATGTGTGTGTGTGTTTCTGAGTGTGATACAAAGAGGTACGTGTTCTTACTATTTGTGTGTGCAGGTGTGTGTGCAGGTGTGTGTTTACTGTTTGTAATGTATCCATGCGTTATGTGTATTTGCAGATAGTTATGCGATCTCCCTTTCTATTTTTCTATCCATCCATCTATCTTCATATATTATCTATCGCATCTCTTTCTTTTCCTGCACTCCTGCTCTTATTTCTCTCTTTTCTCTAGTTGTGTGCGCGAGTTTAACTGTCCAACTGTGCGACAGTAAAAGAACTTACACACATTGACTGATACATTGACGGATACATTGAGCAAACATCACACCTTCCTGCACCTAAGACATTTACACGCAAATGTTTGGCTGGTTTTCTTTCTTCTTGCTTACAGGAAAAGAAAAAACAACCAATGAGCGAGGACGGCTCCCTGCCTTCCGACGTTGCTGTTCCCACTGCAAATCCGCCTTGCTTGAGATCCACGGAGATCAAGTCGCTGCCAAGCCTGCGCGACGTCCTGATTTCAAGAGCAGGGGCTTGCGTTGAAGTCGTGCTGAACGCGGGCGCCGAACCAATCAGCAAGGACCGAGTGTCGCCGCATGTTTGGTTTGACGAGTTCGAGAGCGAGCTTGGGCCGGGAAACAAGCGCTTGTGGTCCAAGATCATAGCCTTTGCCCAGGCCCGCTGCATGTTCCAGTCTTTTTTGCTGCGGCTACCCACCAAGGCAATGTTTCTGCACCTTTCGTCCGCGCGGCTGGCCGAGGCACTGCAGGGGCTGGCGCCTGCCCGGGCGGAACATCGTTTGTGGGGGTTGTGTGCTGCGCCCCTCGACAACGCTCTGGCCAGGGATCGTCCCCTCATGCGCGGATTGCTAATTGGTGATTCCAGCCATTTGCAGCAGGTGGTGGAGCTCCGCCTGACGCCAGCGGAGTTCGTGTCCCACGCCGACCCAGTCCGCCTCCTGCACGAGTTAGGTTCCGTCCTGGTGTGCACGGAGGCCAGCCACTACTGGTTCGTCCAGCCCCAGCCGGCCTCGCCCCGCGTCCCGTCTTTCAATTCTCTGGTTGCGCTGCACGAGAACCACGCTGTGAAGTTCCTTGAAATGTTCCGCGTACCCGAAGAAGACGCGTCGTCTTCGGATTCCGACGACGCGTCGGATGCTGAAAATGTCCACAACGAGACTACTGAGCCGCAGCCCGCCGCGCAAGAGCACCAAATCTGTCCGGCGGCCCAGCGCCAGATCTGCAAGGCCTGGACAATAGCCCGCGATACACTAATAGTGATCGACGCGCTCCCGCAGCCAGACCCTCTGACAGGTTCCTTGGGCGCCGACCCTACGCAGCAGCAGCTAGAGTTGATCCTACTAGAAATGCGGGCCAAGAGTCTTTATGCAACAGCTTTGTTCAAGGACGAATTTGTAGACTACGACCCGTCAGCCAAGAACCAGCCACGAGAATTCAGGGGGTACGAGAAAGTACGCAACGAGCGGGCCGCTGTGGAGGGCCTGCTGCGGCCCCTGAGCCACGAGCTCCAAGCGCGGGTCGCGACCTATCGCAACCCAGGCTACCTCCTCAGCGCGTGCCTAAGGCAGGTGGTGGATAATAGTACTCCGGACTTTGTGCTCAGGGTGGACAAGCGGGAGCAATTCATCGACCGCGAGCTCAAGATTGCAACCGAAAGTGAGTGACACACCGTGTGTGCGCGGCACGCAACACAGACGCAAGAGAATACCCAAGCCCCCTGCTCCACACACGAGAAGAAGGCAAAGAAAAAAGCAGGAACAATTGAAATGCCAAAGAAGGAGAGCAAGGGCCTGCTCGGGACAAACGTTTCCAGCATAGGTGCAATTCTTGACACATTAACAAGGCGGGCGTGACTACCAGTTACGACTAAGCACGAGAGGTGCTCTTTTCAGCAGTGCAAGAAAAGAGCCACACGACTGGACGGGATGGATGCCTGCATGCCTACACTGTTGGAGACAAGACACAACTGTCGCTGCAGGGTCGCATTTGGTAGAAGAGGGCCAAGAACGGTTCAAGCTCAGAGCACGCACGGGCGCGCGGCTGCCACGTCGTGTTAAGGCCTTGTGAGGACTGTCCAGCTGGCTCGAAAAAACAGGCTTGCTATGCAGACGAGAAGGGCAGTAACAACAAGCTTTGTGCAGCGCACGCACGAGCACGCGGCTGCCACGGGGTGTTAAGGCTTTGTCAGGACTGTCAAGTTGGCTCGGAAAAAGAGGCTTGCTACGCAGACGAGAATTGCAATAGCAACAAGCTTTGTGCAGAGCACGCACGGGCGCGCGTCTGCCATGAGGTAGAGCCATGAGTATGATGAGCAACTCACATGAGTTACTCTCAGTAATTTGGACCCGTCTCATAAATCAATGGAACGCTTATCGTGCGCCCCTCATAGGCTCAGCCCGCCCATGTGAAAGCTAGGCCTCGCCCAAAGCAAAGCAAAGCAAAGCAAAAAAAAAAAAAAAAAAAAAAAAAAAAAAAAAAAAAAAAGAAAAAAAAAAAAAAAGAGAGAGAGAGAGAGAGAGCGAGCGAGCGAGAGCGAGGCCGCCGTGGCTCGCCCGCAATCCAGCTGGGTGCACCTCGTCACAACCACTCATCGGCGTGAGCTCATAGCTGTGTGCGACATAGGTACAAGAGCAAGAGGAGAAACAGTGTGCCAGCGTGGATGTGTGGGTGAGGCAGTGCGGTGAGGCAAAGCAGCGATGCCAGTCGAATCCCTGGAGACGGAACCTAGCATCAAAAACATCGTATAAGTCTACCTCAGGCCTCCATCCACCGAGTGGTGAGCTCGATAAAAGAAGACCCGAGTGGGGTTATTTAAAGCTCAACCCTTAAAAAAGCATAAACATGTACGCCGCCAGGAACCCAACAACAATAACATAGCAGCCAGGAACCCAACAACAATAACATAGCAGCCAGGAACCCAACAACAATAACATAGCAGCCAGGAACCCAACAACAATAACATAGCAGCCAGGAACCCAACAACAATAACATAGCTTCCGTAACCAGCCTTCAGGAACCCGCCTCAGTTACCCGCCCCCGTAACCAGGTCAGAGACGTGACGTACTATGCATCATTGAGGTGTCGTGGCAAGCCACCCTGCGTCCGATAGAAGCTACAAAAGAGTCATCTACCGAGAACACTAAGTGACAGGCCCGGTCACATGCACCCAACACGTCCCGACCCTCCGCCAGAGCATCCCCATGGCATCCGCAAAGTGAGCACGAGGGGTTCTGGGAGAGAGGGTGAGTCAGGAGCCCCGCGTCCAGGCAGTCGCTACTGTGGCAGTTGAGTGATTTCAAGGCTTGTGGAAATGTGTGGAGCCTGTCGCCTTCATTCCCACTCATACCGACAGTAGTTTAGTTAACCAACCTGTCCAGTGACCCACTGAGCCCAACCCCCTCCCTCAGATAACCCCCACCCCCCGCACCCCGAGTGATACCAGAGGCCACCCCGAGCCAAGAGCCGTGAGCGTGGTGAGAGATCTTCTCTCAGTAAAAGTTTCCGTCTCATGAATCAGTGGAGCACTGATTATGTACCCCTCATAACAAGCTGCCAACGGCCCCAACCCCGCCGTGTGGCGGTGACACCCAACCATGTATTGGTGCCACCCAAAATAATAATAATAATAATAATAATAATAATAAGGAGATCAAGGGGGGAATACAGCACCACGTTGCTTGTATTTTTTTAAAAAGAAATTGAGGGGAAGGAGTTCAAAATTTACAAGAAAGACTAGAGAATCCGCTTTGATGTGTAGTATGATGATATATTTATCGTCTTTTAGCGTCTATCCGTGGGTCGATGCGCTGTGTGGCATGACTCCATAGCGCATACTATTTGCAGAAAGAAATCAGAAGGTGTATTACGAAAATGCTATTTCCTTCATAAAATCTGGAGGGGGTACTGTAGGCATCACCCTCCGGATAGCTGGTAAAAATACTTTTTCCTGGTGACAGGTGCACCAGCTTGTTTTTCAGTATTATTTGTCTGCATTTGGACCTGATGTCATTTTATTCCTGGTCTGTTGCAGTTTTCATTTTTGGCTTCACTGAGCTAATACAACGAGACATCATTCTCATTCTTGAGGACTGTGTTTGGTTGTATTACAGACTTTTTTTCGAGCTATCGTTGGGGGCATTACAGTGATCACCTGAGCAGCGCGAGCTCCCAGAAATCATTATATGAAGATAACAATAATTAATAGAAAGTGAATACTAATACAACAAACCATACAGCACCAAAGCATCACGCAGACGTAGAATATGCACAGAAAATCTTTATGCAGCATTCAAGTCGACGTCTTACTATCGAGAAATGTTTTCCTTGTGTACAGGTGGTTCTTCGATGTCCAGAGGAGTGTATTCAGAACGCTGCGTCTTCGCGTCGATCATTTGTGAATTAGAATAAATCATGGTCGAGGCTTCCCTTCTCACCCTTCCAAAGTAGGAAGAAATATGTAATCTGGTCACAAGTCCAAGGTTGGTTCATATTCCCGTAAAGCATGTGCCTTCTCCCATTCATTTGATCGAAACTTGCGGTCGATTTGGATGAGAAAGTTTGAATTTTTTGTTCATTACCAAAAAAACTAGAAAAATTACAGTGCAATCTTCCGGCCTAAGCTTAAAATTTAGCTTACCTTTTGATAATTTAGGAGTGAAATTGACTCAAAATTTACCGAAACT